>JAZHYW010034798.1:0-12640 GCA_037355805.1 Ixodes ricinus | reverse complement strand
TTGACAGATTGAGAGCTCTTTCTTGATTCGGTGGATGGTGGTGCATGTCCGTCCTTAGTTGGTGGAGCCATTAGTCTGGTTCATTCCGATAACGAACGAGACTCTAGTCTATTAAATAGCTGCGTGGTATTCTGCACCTTGCACCCTTCTCAGAGGGACAAGCGGCTCTAGCCGCACGGAACAGAGCAGTAACAGGTCTGTGATTCCCTTAGATGTCCGGGGCCGCACGCGCTCAACACTGAAAGAAGCAGCGTGCTTTCATCCCCTGTCCGTTAAGACAGTAAGCTTAGAAAAAAGTGGCTTGAGCAAATACAGAGGGCTAATTGAGTATAAGGTTTAAAAGCGCAAACAGACAGGGACAATAGAAAATAACACAAACGACAGGGACAAGGCGCCTTGTCCCTGTCGTTTGTGTATTTCTATTGTCCCTGTCTGTTGTTCTAATGCTATACTACCATGGACCAACTAGCCCAAACCAAAGTTTTAATGGGCTAATTGAGGTCCATCCGACTACTGCCGAGCAAGTGTTCGTCTGTTTAATTAACAGGGCATAGAAAAATAAGTTTCCATAAAATTTCGCCAAAAATAAAAACAATAATTACTTTTTGGTGTCAACAAGTCTACGATATAACTTCCAGGACAGCTCGAAGCCGCACACACGAAAGGAGGGACTTGAGGACGCCAACCACGCTCACTCTCGGTTCTTAGCAAGCAAACCTCGGCGCTTCGGCCACCTCGCCCGTGAGTCCTTTGGCTTCGCTCCTTGATACGTGTCTTCTAGAATGGTTAGACAAAACACATCGTACCGCTTCAGTTATTTCGTCTGTCCTTTCTGAAAAGCGAAGTCGAGCTCTCTCGTAAAGGTAAGACAGCTGTTGAATAGGAGACGACGTTGCACAAAGGACCAGACGACGCTCAGATAGGGGTCTCGGCGACCCCCTATCTTTCCGCTCGAGCCAATCAGAGCTCAGCGTTCTGACGTCCCCGCAACCCCTGCGCAAGAAGCAGACGAACTTGCGCTTTGCGACTGAGATACCGAGCCACTGAAACGGGCGTTCACCAGCCTCCACAAGGGCCAATGCTGAGAAGGACGGAATAAAATCTAAAATGGCAATGACCTGGCCTGCAATGGTAATGGTGAAGTAGAAGTAAACGGAACAAGAGGAAACAAAAACCGAAGGTCGGTCATGGCGGCACCCATGCACAACTGCTGCAAAGCGTCTATATCAGAGAATAAAAGCCACCCAGCTTGGCATCCTCTGAGAGATAACCTGGCTGGGATAGCGTGGCTAAAGCCCCTCTACCTTGGGAAAAGTGGCGCCATACATTGTGTAGAAATGCTCGCGACACGTGCCGCGCGCCACTTCTGGGAGAGAGCAAGGCATCTGAAATCTGGCTCATTGCTGCGCTCGTGCTCCCATGATCTTCCCAAGGGCTGCACGTTGCACTTGCCTCGTGCATTGACGCACCTTGCGCTGGGTTGGGTTGGGGTTGTGTGTATGTTTATACAGCCTAGAACTTGGTCTGCCTCCAAGCGCGACGAGTCTCCCAGCTGTAGATGAGCAATTTAGCCAGTGCAGTAGAACCATGGCCTGGTGTCTTTAACGTGCATCACGCAGTAGTGATACACGACCGCACGCCGGTATGATGCTCATCCAGATCGAAACGGGCAGGGGCGAGGATTGAGCCCAGTATCCTGGGTTCCCTTGCGCTACCTTTTGAAACATGAAGGGGCTTTAGGCGGAGCAAACTGGGCAGCGCTGGCCACGCGTGACGCGGGCGAGAGCACGCACTTGGTGAACGTGCAACGTGCACAGGGGACTTTCCGGAATTAAAGGGCCCATGAAACGAGTTTTGGGCTGGAATAAATCAATTCTTATTGGGATTTTGCTAATAGCATATCACTCAGTGGGCCAAAAGAAAAAATGTTGCAAGTCAAAGCCTGACTTTTGGTACGAAAATTTCAAAACACAGCGGACTATTTCGTACCTCCTTCCCTTCGTGAGCTCTCTGCCTTTTTATCGTGATGGATCCGCGGACCCCGTAGCGCGTCACCGGGCCCCGCAGCGCGTCACCGGGCCCAAACGCAGGTCACACGGCACCGGACCTCACTTAATCCCTTCACCCCTAAGGTGACATTGTGGTGGAAGCTGCGCTTGCCGGACCAATCAGCCCTCTCCCTTTTATCACCTAACCTCATTATCTGCGCCTGGGCATGCGCGAGCGAGCGTGATCAGCGTGGCAAAAGTGTGGCTGGCCCGACGGGCGCTTGCTGGCTTCCACAGCACTGTCAGCTTCGGGGTGAACGGGGTGGAGAAAGCAACTTTTGTCTGAATAATGAGTGACGGGCTAATCTTCTAAAAGGAGAATGGCTGTGCCCGGGTACACAAACGAGATTACGAGCAGAGGGGACTTCCCCCTTTCCGTCTTCTTGAGCTGTTTGGTAGAATGCTCGATTTATGAGTTGAGGTGGAAAACTAAACAGTAAAAAGTTGCAAAAGCGTTTCATGACTCCTTTAAAGCCCCTTCATGTTTCTAAAGTAGCGCAAGGTGCGTCAGTGCACGAGACACGTGCAAGGCGCAGCCCTTCGGAACATCATGGCGGCACAGCGCAGCACTGAGCTAGAACGATGTCGTATTAATGGTGCAAGCACTGTATCTCGGAAACGTTTCAAGACCTTCAGTCAATTTAGAAACAGGTTTGCTTTTATATTTTGTGTGTGTGTTTTAGCTGCTCTTCTGCCAAAGGATATTGAGGTTAGGGCCTCGTATGCTGCGGTACCATCTTTTTGTCCTTATTCCTACCTGTCTTCACAATAAGATGAGAAAGAAAAAAGCTTCATTATTATTATTATTAAAATCCCAAGTACTCCGAGCTGTCTGATAGATATGACGCCAGTGTGCCATCTCGTCCTCTCATCGTAATGACGATAAGAGCTTGCATCGCGGCCGATCGCATTGGAGCGCGAATTTGTGAACAATTGTTCACTTCGGACCACACCGAACGCGTAAGAACATTGCAATATTGTAGTCTCATATAGTGCTTGCCTGAACTCCAGACTGGGGTCACTCCTGCGGCATCCAAATAAAGTGTCCAAAAATGCGTTGGTAGCAGCTGTGCTGACCGCAAATGTTTCTCGGACATTAACGCATTGTCTACGCAAACGATTGTGTTTGCTGCTGCTTGTACGCATCTGGCTTCTGCCGTAAACGCGTCGGGAGCTGCGTTCGGAAGAGCCGCTGCTGGGTTCATCTGGCGTGACAGTACCCGTACAGCGTCATTGGAATACGTCACGAAAGGCAAATGTAATGAATAATTTCATCGTTCGAAGTGACTGTTTCCTGAGCCGTCAGGAGTTACAATGAGTAAAGCCTATCTTTGAGCCATATAAGATGTGTAGCAGGGTTCGAGTACACCCTCAGCGACTCCCCTATTGAAAATTCTCATTTGTATGAGAAATTTCTCGTGTCCAATAAACACATATTAATCATACAAGATATATAAGAACATATAAGAACCATATAAGAACCATATAAGAACTGTATAAGAACTATATGAGAACTATATAAGAAATATAAGAACACACAACCACCATATAAGAAATATCTGAGAAGTTTCATATAAGTTTCTTATATGGTTCTTATATATATTATACAATTCTTATATAGTTCTTCATATAGTTATTATATGGTTCTTATACCTTCTTATATATCTTGTATGATTCATATGTGTTTATTGGACATAAGCTTTCTCATACAAATGACTTTTCACTAGGGTCGACCTTAGCATTGATATCAGGACGCCAAAGAAAAAAGAACAAAGGTTTAATATCGTCGAAATAAAATGTAACAGGCTTAGCAAAACGAAATATATGACGCACAAACACGGACCCGTATCTGCAGGATCCGCGGATCCGTGTTTGAGCAAGTCAGCGCTATCACGGTGGTGACCACGCAGATGGAACTCCACGCCGGGTATTAGAGCGTGAAACCTCCGCGTCATTCTTGTAAGCTGCCTGACACTCCTCCCTTCCTTCCTCGCCTTCTCTACCTTCCTAAAAATAAGAACAAGAACAAAAATTGTGCGCCATTGCACGTCTGTGAAGGTGGTTGGCCAGCGAAGCTGTAGCAGCACCACCACAAATGATTCACCAAGTGACACACAAAGCACTTCACCAAATGTTTATTCAACAGTATACTATACTGATCCTTTTGAAACGGTAGCGATGATTGCGTTGTGATCACTATGATATACACTAATGGATTACATTACAGCTTCGGTAAGATTCTTTCCTGAAGTTAAATCTATACATATAATGCTTTACGTATGCAAGGTGCTTCAGGGAAGGTGGACAGTTCGAAATGTACGAAAACTGCGCGTCGCACAGACATTGTTTGGTCCCAGGCCAGTCTATTTAGGAAAATTATTAAAGTTCGGGTTAATGAGAATTGTTAAATATTTGTCGCGTAATTAAATTTATTTTAATTGAGCTTAAGGGCATGGTTTAAATTGCGAATAACACTGAGCAATGGCAGAAAACACTAAATCAGTATTGCCAGAACAATAGAAGGCACGCGCAGCATTTTCGGCTTTCTGAAAAACCGCACAACTTCGACGGTTTCTTTAAGTTCAGTTTTGCAATCGGAGCGCTTCTCGGTCACCGCGCCGCCCGCAAAGAAATCGATGCAACCAACGTCTGCTGCGCTGTCCTCGCCCAACGCGGAGAGGCCGGTTGCACCTATTTCTCCACGGGGACACAGTGCCGTCGATGCCGAAAAACCTCGATGTGCAAACCTCAAAACCCACCGAAGTTGTGTGGTTTTTTAGTAAAGCGCTGCGCGTACTTGCTTCTGTAGTTCTGTAATTTATTGATTTAGTGTTTTTCGATGATTCTCAACAGTTTTATAAGTGAAGCAATGCTCTTAAACACAATATTAAAAAAGTAATTACGCAAAAATAATTAAGGACGTAATTATTCAAACTTCATTAATTTTCCTAAATGAGCCTTTGCCCAGGACAAAACCATACAAACCCTTTTTTGTTGCGACGCGTAGTTTCGCAATATCGAATTTATCCACTTTCCCAAACGCCTGTACAAAAGCTGCTTCTTTTGCATATGCAAAACAGTGACGTCAGCCGACTCGAGCGGGAGAAGGCTTAGTGTTCTCGGATGTACCTCCATTATAATACGTTTAGACGTCTTTCCTTGTCAAAATGCACATCGAGGTGACTGGGCGTACATGCATTTCCATTCAATGAAGCGCGTTTACATAAAATAAAATTTCTGTCTTTTGTATACGCACACGTATACCAAAAATCCATAGAACCCTAGCCATATACTGCCTCAGCTGTAAAATAAACACCCAAAGTGGGTTGATCAATCGCCTGCAAGGTTTTCCTCAAGGAAGTTGTCAACGACTATCACCACATTGTCCGGGCTGGCTCTTGGGTTGGACAGCAGGTCCGGTTTTGACTGTTTGATGAGGCCTAAGGCCTGGCTTGCGGCAGACCACATATCGGTGGGGCCCGGTGGTGCGTGACTGGTCGTACGGGTCGGCGATGGAGCACCACCCGTGGGACTTCCTCCGTCAGCCCATTCCAGACGGCGATGTTCCCAAATGGGCGAAGAGGTCTGTTGCACTGTCGGGGTCTGCGGAGGTGGCTCCGGCCCCGGTGGCGACAGTCCGGGCGGTGATGCCCGGCCTCCTGGACGGCTGGGCTGGCTGGCATGGGGGCGGCGCCAGCGAGGGCCGACCCCCGTGGTGCGGTGGCCTTGTTGGGAATGCCGTCTGTCCATCTCAGAATATTGACATTCACATGAATTTAGCAAGCTCTACTACATGCAATAGAAGGGACCTGGACATTTGACGTGCACACAATTTAAAAAAAAAGCCTTTCAGTTTTATAAACCTCAAGAAAAGGCTGATCTCTACCCTCGCCAGATAGTGGAGGTCGAAGCATCTGAAGAGTTCAATTCGGAACGACCAGTCTTGACCACGACCGTCGCAGGTTGTAGCGTTGCCACGGTGGAAATGGTGGCTGGGAGCCCACCTTGTCGATTCCATCTTATGGATCCCCGCCTGTAGCCTGTAGCGGGGCCGACCCTTGCTCTGCATGACATTGTTTGAGATTAGCAACAAGAGCAGAGCCGTAATATTCAATTGAGTCTGAGTGCGCTAGTCGGTAGAAGATGCATGACAGCTTCTCCCTCACCCTGTACGGACCCTCCCACCTGTCCACGACAGACGTGGAGAAGCCTCTGGTGGCATCGCTCAGGAGATGGGTGCCTTTCAACACCAAGTCTCCCGCCTCCAACTGCAAGTTTCGGCGCCCCTGGCTGTGATGGGATTGCCGTAATCAAGCAACGTCGACATTCTCCCGAGCATCTCGCAGGTGGTCCGTGATTTGTTTGCGCAGATACTCTGAACATTTTGTGCAGGTGCTGCTTTGCCCAATGGTTCCTGCGGGATGAAGTGTGTTAAAAGGTGGGAAAACAAGCTTTCTGCCAAAGTTCAGCAGGACAGGAGTGAAGCCCGTGGACCAGTTAACGTTGGTGTGGGTAACGAATGCCATTTCTGGCAGCTTCGCATCCCAGTCCTTTTGGCGTTTGGTGTGTGGTACCAGCATCTTTTATAGGTTTCCGTTTACACTTTCCGTAATGTTTGCCTCGGGGTTAGGTGAAGTGCGCTTGTGGTGTATGCCAAGAGACTAACATGTGTCTACAAACACTTTGCTCGTCAGATATGACGCATTATGTCTAATTAGACTTACCGGCCAGCCAAATCTTGCGAAAGTCTTGAGTAAGCAGTCTCATATCCTTTCAACGTCAAATTTGCGGACTGGAAACAACCGTACCAGCCTTGTGAAGTAATCTGTAACTACACTGTTAGCAAAAATAACATGCCCAGACGTGTAAACCGTTGTCCCATAGCGGACACGTCATAACGTGTCCGTTTTACACACAGCCGTGTGTGTTATTCATCTACACATGATGTGTCGCGTAAACTTAACGCGATACACCGTGTTTTTCTTCCGCTAAACACGGCTGAGCGTGTTGGCTGAGTGTGCTCTGAGCGTGCTTCTGATAAAAGATGGCGGCCAGCAGCCGAGAACAGGTGAGAGACGAGCCCAGCGAGCCGCACGCCTTTCAGTCGAATTGAGAGCACACAGGACGCGTTTGTTTTCGTTCGATGTCTTTTATACACAGTAAACAGTCTCCAAGCGGCGGACGCAGCTACGTGCAAAGGTACGTACACATCGCGACACTGTTAGCGCGAACACGACATCGTCGCATTTTCGCATTTTATTTCTAAACAGTATTCGCGAGCACGAAAATGTTATCGCTGACATTATAGAACTAAATGAGCTATTTCCGTAGCAAAAATAACTTGGATGACATCCCTTGGTTTCAAAGAGAAAAACTGCAAAAACCGGCGATCGCTTGTTCGCGCTAACAGTGTCGCGCTCTGTACGTGCGTCGTCGGCGGTCGGCGGCGTCGGTAGCTAACGCAGTGCGACGGAGCCGCTAGACAGAAAAATGAATGCCGAACTTACATAGACAAATAACTCGAGCGAACTATTTCGAATCGCGCTGCAACTTGCGCCACCTAGCGAGATTTCTAGCAGCCTATAGAAAAAAAACAGCGAGTCTGTTAACACGCTACAACCGATCACGAGTAGAAAGCAACCCTACATACATCGCAGACCACACGAATAGCACGCATTACACAGCACCGACATATACACAAACACAACACCAACACTGCGCCCGACACTTCCTACTCAACGTACACATCGCGACACTGTTAGCGCGAACACGACATCGGCGCATTTTCGCATTTTTCTTTTAGCTAGTATTAGCGAGCACGAAATTTTATCACTTACATTATAGAACTAAATGAGCTCTGTCCGTAGCAATAATAACTTGGACGACATCCCTTGGTTTCAAAGAGAAAAACTGGAAGAACCGGCGATCGCTTGTTCGCGCTAACAGTGTCGCGCTCTGTACTTCTCTCTCCGCGGCGTATATAAGCTTGACATGTGCGGGTGAGCTCTTTAGCCACTGACCGTTACAGATTTATAGAAGGCACAAAACACGGCGCAATGGACAGCCGTATCTAAGAAGTGTTTGCATTTAAAAAGTATGGAGGCAAAATCTATAATGTTAGTCCGTTGCGAAAAAATAACGATGTATTAACAATAAATCTTAAACCGGTCGTGAAGAAGTTCAAATGTTTGTTATTTTCATGCTAGACCAGTTTGATGAGCAGTCCGACTAGCTTGAATCAGATTTTAAAAAATTATTGGGATTTTATCATTATGTAAATAATAATAAATAGAAATGATCCTTGCGCAAAGCATTTTTTATATATTCTTGTGAAGGACATCAGCCCAACACTTCACTTCTGCTAGTTGCAGTATGGGAGCAGACGCCTTCACTTTTGGAGCGTTTTGATGCAGTTTGTTGTCGTATGTCGTGTCGGTGTTGAGTGGAGCAATGGGGCTAAGGAGTTCGTGACCGGTGTTATTCGTGATCACTGGTGTAACGCTAATGGGTTTTTCTTTTTTTATACCGTTATTTTATCGAATTTCAAAAATTCACGGCCCCGTGGCACTGCATTATGCTGAAGCGCGAACTCCTTGTCTGTTGACGTCGTTTTCCTGGTACCACTCGTGAATGCTGCAAGCATTTAAACACTGTGCACCGTCTTGCCTACATTCCCGGTGACGTACTCAACCTGTTGAAACTTGTTGCTTCGTAATTTGGGACTACGCAAGGCAGTTATCTCGCTGCTCTGGTTTCGGTTATAAAAGCAAGGCAAAACGCTCGTAGTTCCCGCCCTCGGTGCACGTTGGACATCTTCCACACTTTGACACCGGATAACTGGATGAACGAGGATTTACATTTACTTCAAAGGTCACTCTCGCCGGTTCCTTCCCATTGAGCAGCAGGATCAGCTGGCGACAAGCCGCGGATGAAAGGCTAGAACATCAACAGCCCAAGTACACTGGGCGCGGATGCGGGCGATGTGGGTTTCTGTCAACCGGTAGGCCAGCACAAACTGTGACCATTCCAGCTCTTCGTCATGACACGGTGTTGCAGACAGCAGGGTAAAATACAACTACACGGACCACCGAAGCAAACGCAGTTATCGTAAATCTTGGCTTGTGACTGCGCCTTTGTAGATCATCTTATTCGTTTTGCTCGAGAGACGCAAACGACAGGAATAACAAAATCGTTTGCATATTCCGCATATTTCGCAAAAGCATTTACCCAATCACCTTGCGAAAAGCGCAGAACTAGGAGTCCGCACCGTCATCAAGTTCCCCTGTATTTTACCTGCTTTAGGGGCAGTGCCATGTAGAAAGGGACAAAGTTGGGAAAGCTTGCTCGCTCTCCCCAATTTCTCAACTCTTAAGTGATTGCACGCTAATAAATGCACCAACGGCTTTTTCCAAAATAAAGAACAATCACTATGTTCACTACGTAAAATAATGGTCTCAGTTCATGCATCTGTGGGCAGGTAGTAAATCTTGCCCTGATTTATTCACACCGCATGATGAGCGCAACAAACTCGCCCGAGATTTACAGGAAAATATCGGTGGTGACTTAAGTTTCCCTGAAATTTTGTTAACAGGTTGTTTGCAGGACCGCATCATCTACTCGAGCGGTGTGCGTCGCTGTGCTGAAACACGTCGCTGTGCAAACGCAGTCCAACAACACGAAGCATAAAAACTGCAGAACTAGGACAACAATCCGTAGTCCATTGTTCAATTTAAACGATTAATTTTATTGAAAACGCCCGCAGCTTTTACGAAACGGAACGAAGGAAGATTTACTTTAAAGACGCTCCCTGCGTCCTCCCGGACCAGCTGGACCGGATCAGCTGATGACGACGGGTCTGAACCCGAACGACGGGACTGAACACCACAACAACCAATTCACGCCCCGTGTTAGTGTGACTTTCTACCTCCAAGCACCGCACCACACACCACGAACGTTTCAGCTCTTTGTCGCATCGCCGTGTTGACCAAACGAACGAGATCGCCGAAGTCAACGCAGCGCTGTCGTGAACCTTGGCTTGTGGTTGCGCACTCGTGGACACTGTGACTCCCTTCGCTTTCCAAGCACACTCCACGATTACGAATGATACTTTCCATCTTCCGGGAACATCACCAGGGCACTTCTCCGGTCACGTCTTCGCTACATGTGCTTGCAAACCGAGCAGCTTCCCCCTTCCCGTCCAACCAAAACAATACCACCGCCATGTTAAACGTGCGTTGTTGTTGGATTTTTCTGACCAAATAAAAACAACGAAAGCAAACCGGCTCTAGCTTCCAGCGTACATCGGCGTTGCACCGTGGCCAGATTTCCTCGGTCAGCTCTAACTTAGAATGACCTACAGACGTGCAGCAACACTGGCACCGCGGAAGGCCGTAAATCCTGAGAGGGTGCATGGCGTGCATGGGAAGCGACGGCACCTTCGCTTGCAGTTGAAGGGTTGAATCCAAAACGAAACCAACTGCAATGTCACGTGTTCAGATCGAGGGCACGCTTTTTATATCCATTATAACTGCTCAGAACAAGTAATTAAACCCCTAAATTTATTTGTACTGTGTAAGAAACAATTATCAATACCCCTAAAATAAATACAAACATGGCGACATGAGGGAAGCCGCATTGCCATCGACCAGAATCAATGGCAGCAATGGCAGCAAGCACGGTTAGCGCGGGGTTCACCCCGTCCCGCGACATGGCCTAAATGCTTTTGGTGCATATCTGTCTCCGAGACATGTTTCTTTCCGGGGAATTTATCTACACGCGGTCCTTTCTAGGTGTGTCCCAAGCATTCGGAGTGCTTCGGTAGCCGGCAATGCTGCAGTCGTCGCCGACGGTGATGCGTGTTTTCGAGGTCGGCTACAGGGTTATGCGTATATATGACCGAACCTAAATATGTTTTTTACAACCTCGCATGATTTTTGAACGAATTATTTGTCACTCAACGTGTAAATTTATGGTAATATGTGTAAATAGCGTGTTTATCACCCCAAATATTCACCAAGTCACATGACTTGCTAAAACTGTACCACTAAATTCTAATTACTGCGCGGGCTGCGTGGGAATGGTCCCATTATGTCAGATGCCAAGGTTGTTTGTTCAGGATTGGCTGCGAAACTTCCGGTGGTTGTCCACCTTTCGGCACTGCTTTTTGGCAAACGGAACCCCCTCTGGCATACTTAATCACGTCTCGTCTCATTCCCGGCCATGTCGCTGTTTGACACAACTTGTGGGAAGTTTTTTTGTCCAGAGGAGTGGCCAGCCATAGCAGAATCATAAAAGTAACGCATCAACTGCTTGCGTAACCGACGTGGCACTACCACCCGAAACAAAGGGACATCTGTATAGTTGTCCAGCTGCGGTATAAACCACATTATAATACCATCTTATCTCTACACGTCACAGTCGTGCCCGTCATCGCTTGCGGTGTCGACTGTGCCTCATTCGGTCAGCCACTGATACACCCGACGGCAAAGACCATAACTTTTCTGTGCCTGCGAAGTTCCCTCATTTCTCACTAAAGTTCCCCAGTGTAAATTCGCTTCTTTACGCTCTTTTTGTACTAACGCAGCCAGATTCGAATCCACCTGTTCGCACTGCTCCGTCTGCGGGGCAAGTGATAAAGAATCGGCGTCAACGTTAGTAGAGCCCTTGTTGTACTCAATTTTGTAATTATGGCATTGAGAGGGTCAAGGCTGATCGAGCAAAACTTGTTTTTTGTTTTTTTTAGTAGGGGGAGTTCATTTTTATGTATTTTCAGTATTTTTAGCCATGAAAGTGCAATGTGAGCTATTTGTATACAAAATGACGCGCCATCGTACATATCGAACATTTCAAGGGCTGTCCAAACAGGACACTTCAAAAATCGTGAGTTCACAAACTCCGTCAAACATCGTGGAATTTGAAGCATCCGGCCGTTCAGCAGTCCGATGTCTGTTTAAAACACCACCAAGCAAACGTCACTATTTTCTTCTCGCTTCGTCCGCTTTTCGCTGGTCTCTGGTGCTCGTGAGCCTTGACGTCACACGCTACCTGGCAATGCTGTCTATCTCTTCTGCCGGGGGGCTATCGTTTCCTTGACCTTGTTCTAAACTTTACTCGGTCTTACTCAAGGGTAAGGGTTTTGCACCTTTGCGTTCGAAAATCTACCTGCGTCCAGCGTCAGTCTATCTTTTCTATCACGCGACACGAACCGCCCGAGTAGCTAGGGCCTATTTGGGTAAGATTTCGAAAACATCCCTTCCCTTCCCGTTTCTGGCACCTGAAGACCAGCGAAAGCCTTGAGCCATTGACCGACAGCCAACAGCGCTTGTGAGTGGTTGTCTATTGATCCACGTGATGAGCATGCTCAAGGTTCCGTGGAGGACACGGGCGAAATTTCGCAATAAACACTTCCCCCTGGCACAAAAAAAGAAACAGACGGATAGCGGACCGCCGCCGGGCTTATGTCGGAGTCTTTCAATCTTTCTAATTAGCATAGTCTCTATTCTTCAACCTTTCGACAAGTTTACTTATTGCTTTCCCTAGCGAAATGTTGATCAAAAATAGAACCCTGTTATGATTGAGAAAAAAAAAACAGT
>JAZHYW010034797.1:0-29024 GCA_037355805.1 Ixodes ricinus | reverse complement strand
GGAGGCGTGATGAAGTGGTGTTGGTGCGGCGGCGGTGACGGCGGGCGGCGATGTGGCGGTGCTGGCGGGGCGGGCAGGCAGCACTGGACGATGCAGGTCAGCAGCAGCAGTTCGCGCTGGTGGATGTGGTGCTGGCTTTGCTGATGCTTTCGTGGTTTCCGCACCAGGCTACGCAACAGTAGCTGCCGTAGCCAAACATCCTGGCGGCATCAGCTGGGAAACGAAAAGAGCACAAGTCAATTTGAGATTACGCAAATTTAGTGCCTTCACTTCATAGCAATTTGGAAACTAAAATTGTTGAAGCGACAATAAAGAGTGGTGATAAAGAAAAGCCTTCACATTACTGTCACACCCCATTTCTTTGTATTTTCCTCGTGAGCGCGCTTTGCTTAGGATGGCCTCGCGATCGCCTAAGCAAAGCGCATGAAGGCTACCTGTACCCTGCTTCATACCTGGCGCCAGGTACAACGCTGTCAAAGCTGCTGGCGCGAAAGCCTTGACATTGACGGCGATGCATTGACAGCGATGCACGCGGGCTATGAAATTGAGTATGCCTTGAGTCCCTTGACTGGCGCTCTCGCTGCACGGGCGCACGTGCAACTGCTGAGGGCTTCATCCAGAGCATATAGCTCGCACTTTAGCCCGTGCGTCCAGCTATGGCCCAAAGCAAGCAAAATAAGGTGTCAGTAAAACGACTCACCTTTCTAACAACGGAAAGAATGACGAGAAGCCCGCACGAGCCATTCAGGCGCAGCCCAACCGACCTTACGCGCGACGTGACCGGAAAGCCACCGTCCGCCGAGTCGACGGCCCCAAAGCCATCCACTGAGCCGCAGCCAAAGTCGCAGCTGTTCAAACTGTTTTAAAAGTATTTGGAGCTGCTATTAATTTTCAAATGTTAGGTTATAGACTAGAGTTATTTATCAAGGGTGAAAATATGATAAATGTCTAAATTAGGTATGTGACTGCAGTGCCACTGAACGGTCGTCGTAGTCCCCTAGCTCCTGGGCCGCTGAATCGGCTCAGTGGCCACTCTTTTCGTTTACTGTGTTGCTCTATGGCCGCCATTTCACCCGCAGTGGCCAGAGGAGAATGCAGCTTGGCGGTTCAAACTAATGCCGCCAGAGGCCGACATCGCCGAATTCCTCCTCTGGCGGGCAGTTCAGCCTATATTTTCTGGACCAAATGCACATCCACCGCAACGCACTGAAAAGCTAGATGTGGCGCTGTGGTTACGGCTGCTGTGGCGACCGCGCAAAGAACTTTGCGGCGCCGGCGCCGAGGCGCTGGGTGCCGGCGTCGCCGACGGTATTTGTGGCGTCTTCTCCTGCTCGTGCGCTTCCTAACGGTGTTTGTGCGGCGCCCGCGCTGTTTCCGTTGCCAGGTTAAAACTAGGCTCGAATAATGCTTCGTGAGATGCAATTTAGGTTTATGAACGTTTGTGTACCATCTGTTCCAGGCTATCGCCCGCACCCGGTGTGTAGTCTGCAGGGCCCATTAGGGTTAAAGAAAAGTTTTTGCTTAGATAGTCCGCACCCTGTGCATAGTCCGCACACCGTGCATAGTACGCACCTGGTGCTTAGTGGACAGGAATATCTTGGTCATACACACCACCCCTTGACATATGTCTGCTTTCTTAGCTCACAAAGAAACTTCTATTATACATAAATCATCAACATACTTTTTCATTCACACATTCCGTCACGTCTCGTCACAATGAACAATTAAAAAAAAAAATTTTTCCCGTATATTCCGCAAACGTAGATAGTCCCGCACAGCCAGAAATTTCAACTTTTCAACATGTATAGTACGCGGACTATAGCCAGGAAAATACGGTAGATACTATGCTTCAAAGTAGAGTGGCAATTCCGGTTTTGAACTTTGAAGAGTTTTCTTCGTTCGTTTTTCAACGGGAAGTTCCGATCTTTAAGTTCCGTTTCTCTGCCATCGGTTATTTACGAAGGATGACTCCTCGTGTGGATATACATGTTTACGTTTCTGGGGAGTGATTAGTGGATCTTGAAGCACACCATGACTATTTAGAGACTCTGATAAAACAATTCGGGGAAAGGGGTTTGTGTGGCTCATTTTGGGCCGGTCATCATCACGAGCTCAGAGAGAAACCATCAGGAAGAATTGCGCGTACCTCTGTCACGGTTGTTTTTGAATCGTCGTGACAGTTGTGTGAAGTTCGATACCATCGTATTTGATGAGATGCGTAGCGTTTTTTACCTCCTTTTGTGCACTTGCCGAGACATATCTTTTGTAATTGAAATTGATCATCGGTAGCCATTGCGTTCATAAACGTTTATAGTTTGTCAGTTCGGTTGTTTTCACTTCTTTTCGTTCGGAACTTGTTCGTTTGATTCGCCACTCTCGTATTCACCTTTTTTGTGGGCACTTAAAGAAGCTTTCAGAACACACCCTGCCGACGAATCGGCGAAAACGTAAGCAATCCATGTTCTCGTTCGCTCAATATCGCCAGAGCCAAGAGTTCGTTCTGAAGGGCTTTGGCGATGCCCTAAAACGCTGGTACACATTTGCGTGTTGTGAATTTATGGTCGTGGATAAATGACAACAGAGCGCGTTTTTGAAAAGAACGTTTGATGTTGCTTGCTTTAATTACCGGTATGGATTTTATACGCTCAACTCGCTGTAGACATGCGAAAAAAAAATCGATTCGGATGGAGCGCAATACGGTTGAGCGCTCGCCGCGTGACGTCCGGCATACAGCTAGCGCCATGCATCTAGCTTTCCAGTTGGAAAAATGATATCCACGGAGGATACCCTGGAAATGCGTCACAAATCACGTGCCTGATACGCTTCGCTCGGGAAGGCTAGGGATGCGCGCTCCTGGCGGCCCACTCCGGGATCTGCATGGCGGCACGTGTCGGTTCAGGTTGAGTCGCACAAAGGCCGGTGGCGCCATCTCGCAGAGCCATTGGCGCAGTAGCTTTTTAAATCGACTTACATGCTTCACTTGTCGCTTATCAAGGGGCCACAGACGAGCATAATTTGGGTTGGTCTCAAGTGTTTAAATGGAGATTTCACTGAATCACATATGGTTTAGTGGGCCAAAGAAAAGAAGGTAAAGAGTCCAAGGGCCAGCCTTAATTTCAGTACGAACTTCTGAATACATAACGGACAATTTCGTACCTCCTTTGCCTCGAACAGCACTTCCGCCTATTTCACTAGGATTGAGTCCGCGGTATTCAAAGGCACGTCCACGGTGCCAAAATGACGTCAACCGACTCCAGCTCACTGCGGTTGGACACGAGAACTGCGTCACTCACACGCTAATGCGCTCGACAAAAATCGATCTGTCGAAGAATATTTGGATTCGACGTTCGTGGCTAATGAGTGCCTGACCAAACTAACCTGTCACTTGCGGGCGACAAGTTCTATGGTGCTGCTTAAAAGCACGCTGGAAGACGGAGTCATCGCACCGGTGCCCAAGTATGTCACGACGACGTGATTTCTCAATTCGCCTCTTGGGTGGATTCAAGCTAAGGAGCAAGAAGTAGAAAAATCTGCTCTTGGTCAGCAGGCTTATATCGAGTCACTTTTATCCAATAGACTGCAAATCGATCACTAGATGTCGTCCGGCTTCTTTTGGGGTTTCCAATCTACCAGTGTGCTTTATGCGCATGTGCGCTTTTACTCTTTTACGTATGTGTTCTATTAAACTTCAGTTGCAAGTTACGCCCTGTCCTGTGTGCCTCACTTCTCTGTCCTTGTCTCTTTGGCGTATTTCCCACCATTTTCCATGGTCCCTTTAAGGGCAGCACTGTTATTGCATCCTGTTTGGTGTTGGTAAACTCGAGCGGTCATGATTTCAAGGGTGAGTTTCCCAACGGAGCGTTTTAGTAACGCTGGGTAGTGGGTAGACCTCAAAGCAAGCTGCCTTGAGGTCTACCCACTATCTTTCGATCAAACCCAATCAAAGCTCGGCGTTCTGTCGTCCCCAAAACCCCGTAAAAGAAGCAGGCAAACTTGCGCTCTGCATAGAAAACGTTTCCGGGTTGCCATGGGTACAGCGATTACGCACGAGTGGGAAATCTGGGCATCGATGAGACAGGACCGAACGGAAGGTGCGTTAATTTTCTCTCGATTTTTTTTTTTTTTTTTTTTACATCAAGTAACCGTTAATCTTGTTTGCCGAAAATTGCAGGCTCGTTTTCTCGCTCCCGTTGCGCTGGGGCTGCATTTCAAACACTTCGCCTCAGACGCTAAGCCTAAAGCCTGGTTCACACAGTTGCGTTTGGCTGCGTTTGACTGCGTTGCGGCAGCGAGACACCAGGACATCCCTGCTGCTTATATCGCGTGCCAAAGAAGATTCCTTGAATTGGATTCCACGCTTCATACGAAGCACAGATGTGCCAGTGACTCGCTTCCGGTTCTTGCCGCAATGCAGTCAAACGCAGTTAAACGCAAGTGTCTCAACCGGCACTTAACGCTCATATGTGTTTCGAGGCGAGAGGCAGGGAGACGAGACAGCCAGGAGCGAGTCACTCACCGCTCGCAACGAATGAAATAAATTTAATAAAAACAAACCAATGTCGCCACATACCAGGAAAGTGTATTGAAGAGCTCGCACGAGAACGAACGCTGCTATGTACGATCTTTGTTTAGAGACGCACTGTGCAGCGCCATATTGAGGATGGGGTGGAACAAAGGACGTTAGTTGGAGCGCGACTGCTGCGCTGGGACTCGTTTCTGAAACAAAGCTTGAGACTTTCGGTACTCTGGGAACATTTAGTGGCTCTAGGGCGAAAGTTCGACGGGTCAGAAAGATTGCTAAATCCGACCAAGCGCAGGACTATCAGCGGTATCATGCGTACGCGAGGGACGCCGTCCATGTTCCCCACCTGGTCGGGTATGAAGCGTCGTATTTTTCTCTTTCCTGATTCGTGAATGAGTTTAATGTGGCTTATCATATGGCGACTCCAGAAAAATCGAAGGCACCTAGCGCTGGAAAAAGAATGCTGTGGCGGCAGGTTTTCTGGTCAGCATTCTTGAGCGAGTCTGATGTTCACAGTGCCTGGCGGTTTAAAGACAAAGTTGCGAAAGTAGGCTCAAGATCATGTGTTGAAGGTCGCCAATAGCTTGTTCCGGGTTGCAGACGACACTGTTGGGGAAAGGAATGGCGGGCTGAGGGCTCAACCCGGAGCTTTCCAATCCTTCCTTGACCCAATGTGGCAAGGTTCCCCTGTCCGAACCACGACAAGCTGTTATTCAAAATATTTTCTTTTTTTTCGAAAGCGAACGATAAACGCACGTTTCATTAGGCTAATACGCGATCTGTCGACAATGTCGAAGAACAAAAAAAAGTCAGGATGCATTTACTCTATCGGGTAACGTGTGTCACAGCGACAGCAGTGCGCCGTAACTGTAAGCCGCGTTGCTTCGTGAAGCGTCCATGATCCCGGTTGTTTTGGTGTCCCGGATGTTCAAGTGGTTTTGGTCGCTGTGGATACAACCAACATGTGCGCCAGGCTTTCTCAAGGTATTTCATAAAAATATATTTTAATAAACGACAAACTATGAGTTCGGACATGTGGTTTCAGACGACTTCTCTTTAGGGAAATATATCCGAATGTATTTCTGGTACTCAGCAATGTGGGAATGATCCCTTTCGCATTACAGAGCACCCAGCTTTTGCTCTGCTAAGAAAAACTCTATTATTGTGGCAATCTGCGCCATAGACCAGCTTTGACATATAGAGCGAAATTCCATTGGGAGCTTGCGTCATTGCCTGTAAGCTTTGCTTACAGAAAATGAAGAAACGATGGAATCGGGACAAAGCGGAACCTGTAATAAAATTTTCGCGAATCCTGCAACAGAGAAGGTTGTTATACAGAACAAAAAAAACAGTAAACACAAACGATGACGGAGATTAAAAATAATAAAAGTCACACAAATCAAAGGAAGGAACAGCCAATAGCTACGAAGCAAACACTTTGTTAAAAGGTTAGCAGATGCTTCTTTGTAAATGCGATGCACTATGCAGTAGCAAAACAGTTGAGGCGATTGGCAGGAGGAAGCGTGTTCTGAAAGAAGGTTCAGATCGTAAATGGTAAGAACTGTCCTTGAAGAATCGGGAGCTCATGAGGGTGCATCTACATTTTGGTCGGAGAAATTTTATATACATCATACGTTAGGTAAGCTGCTTTATCTGTGTGCTGAAAATTGCTGAAAATACTTTTTAAAGATGTTACTGTTTTGATTTTTCTTAACGCCACCTCCTAAGTACCTGAACAATAGCTTTTGAGTACAAAGAGTCGTTTAAAGATTCAGTAAGCAATACTTGAAACAAGAACAACAACAACAAAAACGTAAGTTATTTGGGAAGGCTGCGTTTGCCAATGAAATTTAGAGCTTCGTCCCATTTTATGTTATTACTTCATTAGTGGTTCGGGCTACTCAGAGAGCAAGAAGTAGCCATGAAATATGAGCGCATCATATTTTAATTTGGTCAGGCTAAAACATTTCAACGTTTGCTGGCGGCACAGTATGACGAGAACGCGCAGCCTGTGGCGTCATTGGCTTTTCATTTTGTAATTGGCAGTGTTGGCAACAGCCGTTGGAATTTCTTATGCAGGCTAAATAAAGTGTATTTTTCCGTAAAGAATCGTTATTCTTTCCAAAAATCACCTTTATAGAGCGAGAAAGATGCAAAATAGAGAAAGAGTTGTTTCAAATGTGCAGAATCAAGAAAAAAAAGATCAAGCCCCCTTCTAGGGTGCGAACCATGCGCTTCTCTTAAACAAAGAAGCCTATATGTTCCTTTACAGAGGAAGAACGATCTTTTCCCCTATGTTCCTGTAGAGCGGAGCGACGTTCCTCCTGCAATTGGGGTAGCAAAGCTCCTCCCTCGTCTTCAACAGAATATGGTGGCTCCAAATCGTGTAAGGACGCTACTGATATCGTCGGACTTTAAAGAACTCATGCAAAGGAAAAAAACTTTTTTTTTAAACAGCCGGGTTGGGAGAAGGAAGTCATGAAACGAATTTACAACGAAAAAGAAAATTTTATAGGGTTATATTTACGGCGCGATACGGATTTGTAGTTGGCGCCCACGGGTGCCGCGGAAAAGTGGCCCATATTTATCACGTGACTGGCCCCTATTTGTCACGTGGTACTTGCGCTCTTTCGGAAGCTTCCTATGGTCTCGAAAAGTTACTTATTCATCTTCGTTTGAAGTGCAACAAAAAACAAAGATTAATAAGTAACTTTTAAACCCAAATGGCTTTCGAAAAGCGCGAGCAGACGTGAAAGACCTGTGCGCCGGTCAGATGACGGCGGCGCGCCTCGAAGCAGACGAACCATAGAGTAGCACAGTAAACGAAAAGAGTGGCCACTCGAGCCGATTCGCGGCCCAGGAGCTAGGGACTACGACGACCGTTCAGTGGCACTGCAGTCACACACCTAATTTAGACATTTATCATATTTTCACCCTTGATAAATAACTCTACTCTATAACCTAACATTTCAAAATTAATAGCAGCTCCAAATACTTTTAAAAACAGTTTGAACAGCTGCGGCTTTGGCTGCGGCTCAGTGGATGGCTTTGGGGCCGTCGACTCGGCGGACGGTGGCTTTCCGGTCACGTCGCGCGAAAGGTCGGTGGGGCTGCGCCTGAATGGCTCGTGCGGGCTTCTCGTCATTCTTCCGTTGTTAGAAAGGTGAGTCGTTTTACTGACACCGTATTTTGCTTGCTTTGGGCCATAGTTGGACGCACGGGCTAAAGCGCGAGCTACATGCTCTGGATGAAGCCTCGGCAGTTGCACGTGCGCCCGTGCAGCGAGAGCGCCAGTCAAGGCACTCAAGGCATACTCAATTTCATACCTCATGTGCATCGCTGTCAATGCTAGTAGCGCGAGCGCCTGGCTTTCGCGCCAGCAGCTTTGACAGCGTTGTACCTGGCGCCAGGTATGAAGCAGGGTACAGGTAGCCTTCATGCGCGCTTTGCTTAGGGCGAGGCCATCCTAAGCAAAGCGCGCTCACGAGGAAAATACAAAGAAATGGGGTGTGACAGTAATGTGAAGGCTTTTCTTTATCACCACTCTTTATTGTCGCTTCAACAATTTTGGTTTCCAAATTGCTATGAAATGAAGGCACTAAATTCGCGTAATCTCAAATTGACTTGTGCTCTTTTCGTTTCCCAGCTGATGCCGCCAGGATGTTTGGCTACGGCAGCTACTGTTGCGTAGCCTGGTGCGGAAACAATAAAAAACGCGCAAGAAGCCAGAAGCCAGTTCTTCCGAGTTCCACGAGACGACAGGTTGTTGGTGATTTTAATTTTTGCACTCCAGAATGTCGTGCACGGTTTTTAAAAATGTTTTGCAGGATTCGATTGTGCTGGCATGTCCGTTTCGTAAATAGAAACTTGGATAAAGTTCGCTTTCATTCTCGCGTCTCTGGTGTACAGCTTGAAAAGTTCAGTGGGTAGAACTTCATTCTGGTGATGCGTTTGAGCCTTTATGTTGCATTTCATAAGATATCTGCAAGAGTAAAATTAATTTTATTGGGATTTTATTGGGCCGTGCAGACTGCACACTAGCCATTTGTTGGGATAATTTGCAGCAAGTAGGTTGCACTCTACTCCTCTACTGGTCTATTGTAGTAACTGCTTTTTTAGATGGTCATGTCTGTTATTTCCTATTATGGTCATGTGGAATGTGTAAGTTCCCATTTTGATCTTTGTTAATACTCTCTTAGGTCACTCATCTTGGATGCAACTTCCTTTTCTTTTGGACATTGTTTCTGCTTTACACATATGTGAAGCCTGAAGGAGATTGAGATCAGGGTGTCTACCAACCTGGCAAGCCTGAAATTCTCAGGGAATTTCGGATCACCTGGGAAAGTCAGGAAATTATCAGGGAAACTGACAAAAGGTTGGCTAAATCAGGGAAAGTGACCAGTGAAAGTGGCACGGTGTTGCGTAACGAAGCCCGGCGATCAGGTGTCGCCACGGCTCTGCTGAATAGCATTGCCCAAAATGTCATCCTTCGAAGGAAGGAACAGCCAGGGAATTTTATCGAAATAGTCAAGGAAAACCTGGAAAAATCATGGACTTTGGAAGAAGTCATTTGGTAGACACCCTGTAAGATGTACTTAATTAGGCAGTGCAGATTGCATGCCAAGCCTTGGTGGAATCATTTGTGATGAGTGGGTCGCAGGTACACCGGGCACCAGTCTGCTTGTAGCAGTCTTTTGTCAGCCATTTCATGTGTGCTTTTTATGGTAGTGGTCATGTTAAAACTTACATGTTAAATGTGACATGTTAAGCGTGACATCAACGTAAAACCTGCATTAGTCCGTCGGTTGGCTTTCAGTTCTTGTTATTTTGGTCAATATTGTTACTTAAATCGGCAGGAGCAAGGTATGTTTAATTGTGCAGTGCAGGCTGTGTTAGGGTTATTTAATGACTATGTCACAAACTAAGTAGGTCTATACTAGTGGCAATCTCGTTTAGGCATTTACTTGTCTAGTTTTTTCTCATTGTGGTCATCGTGCATATCAGAATTCTTCTGCTGAACATTTTATTTGCATACAAATTGCATTGGATCAACGAGCTTTGATACTGCATGGCCAGTTTTTTTTAGTATTTGTTGCTGATGCTGCATATGTTATATATGTGTGTGCGCCTTCCATGGAACTTGCTTGAGAATACAAAACAGGCTTTCAATCCAATTGCAGTTGTAATTCCAGTTCTTTGATAAGATTTTCATGCATGCCATAATATGCTTGTCTTTTTTTGTAGGATGTACTGTTTGTGAATCCTCGATACACGGTGCTTGTGTTTTGTTGTTTTTGTAATTATATACGAGGCACAAACTGCCCATCATATTTTTTGTTGCGAAAATAAACTTTGTTGATTACTCCCTGGTGGTGTTCTTCTGGGCAGCACAAACCTACATGGGTTTCCTGGCTTGTAAAGTCAGTGTTAACTGTATATAGTATTGTCCATTAGTTGTCCGCATTAGGATTCACACATACGTGTGAAGTAATTACAGCTGAAATTTGGCAGGCGGGAATAGTAGGAAAAACATAACTCGCGGCAAACCAGATGGCGCAGGCTACCGCCCAACACACTACGCCAAACTAGATATCTATTCTTCCGGTAAGTTTTTTTATTGTGACTCCATTCATTCAGTTGGGGACTACGACGGCCGCTGGGTGCGCTCCCTGCCAGCTAAATGGGCCGCTGGGGCCTATGGAAGTGTCCGCTCTTTACCTTGTGTAGATTACTCTATGGACGAACTTGTGCGGCGGCGGCGACGGCGGCGTAGAGAAACGCGTTGAAGCGGCGGCGCACAACGCTCAGCGTGCGGCGGCGGCGACGCGCAGGTCTACCACGTGACCAGCGGCGGCTCCCGCAGGCGTCAACTACAAATTCGTTTTGCGCCGTAAATATAGCTCTAAAAATTTTCTTTCTTCTTTGTAAAATCGTTTTATGACATCCTTTTTCCATCTAGGCTGTTTAAAAAAATGTTTTTTCCTTTGCCTGTGTCCTTTAAGCGGAACGTTGCCGCGATTCACCTGACAGTGCAAGCACAGTTTACGGAAAAGCAAATACCTCGCTCACCCCTGACAGCAACCAGCCTGCCAAGTAGCTATGGCAAGAGGCGCAGTGAATGGCCTGAACACATCCAAATATGTCTCTGCTTTCGGAGCGAGAGCTGTAGCAAATGGAAACATAACACAATGTTTCGCAAACTGTATTTATTGCCGAAGACGGGTTCCCGCCCCTGTACGGAAACATGTTTTGAATGCAGGTACTTAGTCGTCACTTTTTCAACACTGCGATGTTAAACAGGCAGACAACCGAAACCCGCCCACTGCGCGCACGTGACGTTTCACGGTTTTAATTCTCCGTGGGACATTTTCTTCGTCAGCACCGGACGTAAAATCACTTTTAGTTTCTCGAATCGTTAAACCGTTTCGCGAAAGCCAAACGTCGTCTCGGTAAGAACTAATTCAAAGCAGCCTACTTTGCTCATTTGACGGTTCAGAAAATATTGCGAAAAGCGAAAGAATGTTATGACGCAAGCCACCTGATGGCGAGCACAGGTAGAGTAATTAAAAATGCCTAGGCTAGGTGGTGCTAGGTACCGCCCAATCCAACAGCCACAGAAGACAAATTCTTTTTTCTATTACTAAGATATAGACATCTTTATTGTACACATACTTTTGGCACAAACGAAATTCGCGTGTCAAGGCACAGGACACACTACACTTAACATACAGCGATAACATACACAGACACAGCACATACAAACATCAAGAAGAACGCACACTACACTTATCAATGACTTCTTGCACTGCGCTCCCGCCTTTTGTACTATACTTCGTTTCAGCTTCCGTCCGAGCGCAGCCAAAGGCTGGGGGACGGTTCGCAACTTCGAGAAGAGCATTCCTACGCACCACAAAGTAGTCCGCAAAAGTATATATATATATATCTTTTTTTTAAATAGCTGTTTTGTGCGTAAACGTTGCACAATATTCCAGATGTGTACTGCTGAGAATGATTTGCAACTAAAGGAATGAATTATCGGAAGTTTATGTTTTTATTAATATATGTCAATGCATGTGGTTTGGTGAAAACACGTACATCCGCTGGCAACACTGCTGCAGCGCTCGCTCGGTTTTTCTGTGTGATTTCGTTCCCGTAATGGCCGAATCATGTGCTTCGCTGCTTTCCTCACCGAGTCGTTTCAAAACGTCCTTTCGCAAAGGCACGTTTGGGCGTCAGGCGCGAAAGGTCGTGATGAATGTCTACTTTCAAATTCGGCAGGAGACTCCGGCCGCGTCGTACCGCGAATGCGTTGTAAACAAGAAAAGCGTCCGGGCCACTACAATTCACTGATACGCGGCGAAATCAGGGCACCCCTTTACCTGCCGATCACGTTGAACGCCGAGAAGCTGGTGGAAAGGCCTGCGCCTCGAGCCCCGGTATATCCAAACAATACAAGGAAACATCAACGGTCGGGTCATCGGGCACCTTGCAATGTGTACTTACATCTCGAAACTATGCCGAAATGCCGAACAGGATCGAAAGCTCGGACACAGACGCCAGCGGCCAGCCTACGTACTGACATCCCCTATGACTAAATTTCAGAACGTGAAAGGGCACGTTTTAAACCTGTAGCAGACGATACCGTTGATACACCCGTAGCAGACGAAATACTCGGCGAGCGCGGGCGGCGCTGACGACCAGCGGCGAAGCGGAGTGATACAAAAGTGCAGGCGAGATCGCGTGACCTGTTGCCGGCGTGTGATTGGCTCCGGCCACACGTAGCTTTGGCTGCGCTCGGACGGAAGCTGAAACGAAGTATAGTCTATTTCAAGGTACGTATTTTCTCGATGATTATCTAATCAATAAATAATGTTACCAGCATGTCAATTTTGTTTCGGTAATGTCATTGCTCAGAAGGTATTTTCACCTGCACCTTTGATGAATCTTATAGTAAAATGTAAACGTGCATGTTGAAATTATTTGCGACAGTCAATAAAACAACCGTCTATACTGCGGTTTATAGGAATATGTGTTCGCTTCCCCTCAGGGCACGTTGTAGAATCGCGCGAAGGACGCCAGTTTTCTATCACAGTATTCGTTTTTGTGTTTGCGCTGCTTGTGTGTGACGGCAGTGGTCGTCGTGAACCAATCTCTGCAAGGGGGATATTCACTCAGCAGCTGGAAGATATATTTCACAGGCAGAAAAAACGCTTTTCGACAAACATGAATGCGGCCAAACGGGGGATAGCTTGCGTAAATAAGTGACCATGTCGTACCCGGGTATACATCGTCGGCGAAATAAAAAAGAAATATATTGGCCGGTTATTGTGTCGAGTGGCTCTGGCGAATCCACAGGGCAGCATCGATGACGCGGAGCCCTCGGTGTTCCAAAGTCACCATTTTCTGACCAATCGTCAGTACATTACTTTGAAGCCGAAGTCACACTGCTTATACATCATGCAACGAAAGGTTGCATAGAGATTGGAACTCGAGTCAACACGAGATCCGCGCTTCAATGCCGCATGACAAAGAGTTCAACAAGAAACTTGGAACGCGGTATGCGAAGCACGGATATTTCAGTGACTCGTGTTTGCGGGCTGTCTTTTGTATGATGAATCAGAAGTGTGATCCCAGCTTTATAGTTAGCTTTATACGCTAAGAGCTCAAGAATTTATCATCGGCGATAAAACTAATTACACTTCGAAAGCGAAGCGCGCTTCAAAGCTCGATCTCCCAATCCTGGGTGGTTCATTTTAATTGAAATAGGTATACACCTTTGCAAGTGGGATCCCGTCTTAACCTCGAACCGCGCACCGCGCTCAGGCGGGCCTACTCTCCAGCCAGGACGCTCGCTGCTTATCGAACAATGTTGCCAAGCGTCTCTTGCCGAAGCATACACAACTGAGCGCAAGAATAAATTAAAAATATATATATTTATAAAACATGCAGGTGTTCTCTTCGACTGCAAAAAAGCACAAACAGTTAAATAAAATACGTAAACCAGCAACAAATCGAAAAATTAGAAAATATCTATACTTCGTTTCACTTTATCTGCGAGCGAAGCCAAAGCTATAAGCGCGAGACCAGCACTTTTTGCGTTTCTCCCCAGCTCGCGCGCTCGAGCGAAGCCGGAACGTACGGAGCTTTCGTGCTCGCGCTTCCAGCTTTGCCTTCGCTCGCACATAAGGTGAAACGAAGCATAGAGTCTCAAAGCTTTCATCAGAAAGCGCCAGAAGCCGCATGGCCATTGCATCAACGATGGCTGCGCTCGCGGCAGCTCTTGCTTCCACGACATGCTGGAACAGAGGCTGCGATCGTTAAAAAGTCAGAGCTCTGCAACCCTTAAACATGACCCGTCCTACAATATTTGATGCTACGAATCTGAGTGGATACCTCCCCCTGCGTTCCGAAACAGTAAGTGTGTCGCTAATCCAGGCCGTCGGCGACACAGCAGACGCCGCCATCTTGTCATTGCGCACCCCAGTGACGTGCCCCTGGCGCACCCCAGCATGGCGGAAACGTTAGGCGGCGCCAGCATCGCCCAAAATGGCGGCGCACGGGAGCCCTTCTTGCAAACGTGTATACTCCGTTTCACCTTATGTTGTACCGCAGAGAACACTAGAAGCGCGAGCTCATAGCGTTGGGAGCTGCTTTGTTAACGCACGAGAGCTTGTGCAGCCGAAACGTGCCCCTAGAGCAAGGAGCTCGCGCTTGTAGCCTTTCCTGCGGTACATCATAAGGTGAAACAGAGTATAGCACGAACGGCTGAACAGCCAGGTAAGTTAAATCACGTGTCCTTTAGATTCGGGATCGGTTAAGTACGAAATTAAAAAAAGACAAAGCGAGAACGGTGGCAGGTATGTGTTGTGCGCTCGGCTACACGCGGACTGTTGACTAAAAACTATCCTGCTATAACAGAAAGCAAATTTTCTTAGCACCACATCGGTCGTTTCATCTGATTTCCTTTAATGCTAATATTCCAAAGCGCAAATATACGTACGTACTACCTTTCTTTCATATTTCAACTTTGTTCAGCCTTTCCCAGAGACCTAATTGCTCTTGGGAGGTAGCAACCAGGGCATTGCAGACGAGGATTACATTGTTCACTGTAAAATAGGACCTACCTTTTAGAGCGTTCCAACATGACTATCCGCAGGTTGATCGATTTCACTGTAAAGCCAGGGGTCACACTGCTCATACAATACTCTCTTAAAAATGCCTGCGCGTCTACTTTCCTGCGCGTCTAGATTCCTGATGTTGATAATATGTTAGTTGACAATATGCAATATGCGTCGATAAGATAAGTCACTGGTTACCAGAACAACAGTCAGGTATTTTCTCGGCGGCACGTGTAGGCGATTTTTATCGCAGCCACACGTCTGCTTTAGGATTGTTGCAGAGTCCATGCTACGACAAGTGATCGCGTTCGGACGATGCACTCGGACGATGCACTCCGAACAGAGCGGGCTCAATTATGGCGTCTAGTGAATGAACCTATTGTTTAGCACGTCTTGTCTCTCGCTGAAACAAAGACTCGACTGAGAAGTCAGAAGTTCTGCTGAAACAAGCAGACAAAGAAATAATCAACCAAGGGGCGGTTTTAACACACCCAGTCTCACGGGGCATCACTGGCAACGCTCTGGCGTTTTCTAACAGCCATGTTCATAGGTCATCTGTACTACGTAACTGCAGCTTCCTCGCAATTCCCATTGTCAGGGAATGTCGAAACCGGAGATATATCTATTGAACGTGGTTCAATAGTTTCCGACGTTGTGAAACCTGTATCAAACGCTTAGCCGCCTCAGCGGATCTGTGAACTATCAGCCAAAATGCCATGAGCCATCGCAAACTGCGAACAGGTTCGCGAGGAAAAATCCGATGCGTGCCCTGGAAAGGTCATAGCTGTGGCATTGAGTGGTTTCATAGTGACCAGATTTGGGACCGGCGTAAATATCAACAAATTCTAGAAATGTTCCGGAAGTTAGAGCGCAAATAATAGCTTGCCTTCGAAAACACTAACTGTATTCTTCTGACAACATGAATGCTCTCGTGTGTGTGTGTGTGTGTGTGTGTGTGTGTTTTTTTTCGCGCTTATAAAGTCACGTTATTACTGAGGTTGAGAGGAAGTAGAAATCTGCGCGGGCTCCTGAAAATCTGATAACCCGCATGTCGGGCTCAGAGCCTAAAGACTCTTTGATGTGTTTGCGTTTGTCTAGCAAGTAGTGTCAAATGCGCCAGCGCACGAGGCCCGTCTCTCGAGCGGCCCTTGGAAATAAATTGCGTAAAAGCACTGAAATGAGCGGTTATCAAGCGAATGGTGGCGGAGCACCCGCTCGTTGCACGTATCTTAGACGTTTCCACAACAATGGTTGGTGGTACTTTAAAGCTTGAATTTCATGAAGGGACTTTACCCAGGCCAATATAGGGCGCCCTTTCCCGGGCTCAGGTCAGGCTTGGCATTGTTTACTTTCGAGCTCCGTCGGGCTCCGGTCGGTTTGAGATTGACATGTCTAGATCCGACAACTCAAACCTGTGAAATCTAGAAAATGCATTTTACAGGAACTGCGGTAATCCCACGTGAACTTTGTGAAGACGAAAAAAAAATGTTCGAAGACGAGTGCAAGTTATAACGCCTAAAATAACGACGCAGGTGACGCGCCGAATTTACTAATCTTTATTTTCTAAAACTTCATTGAAACTTACAATAAATTACTGTCTGTGGTTGTATCCCAAGTTTTTATTCACGGTAGAGAGGACAATTTGTAAATTAACCCACTTTTCTAATAGCCACGCCATCATTATAGACAGGGTTCCCGAGTAAAAAAGTAGCATTGAAGCGTATAAAACAATGGGTGTTTTGACGAAACGAGGGACCTTACACTAAAAAAATCGTTTGGAAGGTCATTGACGCTTATTAATTAATTAGTAATGAACTCTACGTAAAACGTAAAGCAGGTGAAAACAATTATAGGTGACAATCATATGATTACTGGTTAAAAGCCGAGTTTTATTCTACGAAATAGCGATTGAGTACGCAGACATTAAAATACACTATAGTTCATCTTCCCAGTCTTAGGATTTACAAGAATGGAATTTTAAACTCGGCATAAGCGCATCTCAGCAACACGCCGGAGCTAAGAACAAAATTGTTATGTACTGCATAAAATAAAGCGGTACACCATACGAAGTTATAAAAAAAAAGATTTAATAAAAAATATGAACAACGTCGTCGTATGACATAAAGAAGTTCTATTTCGGTGAGTTTGCGTTAGAGCACTGCACAGGCCGGAATTTCTAGGCCCAGCGAGACCCGGCCCGGTAGAGGCACGGCCGGGCCCGGCCCGAACTCGACGGAAAATTTAATTTCTGGGCCCGGCCCCGGCCGGCCCGGCCCGGCCCGGAAGAGACACTGCCCGGGTCCGGCAGAATTTTTAGACGAAGCTTGAGCCCGGCCAGAGCCCGTCAAAGTTTTGAAATATAAGCGTGAGCCCGGTCCGAGCCGGGCTCAGGCCCGACTGAGCCCTAAAACGTTTGCGGCCCGTAAAATACATGAGCCCGAAAAAGTTTTGCAGGCTTTAACCTAAAAACTGTCGAGCAAAAAGCAAGCATATATGATTTAAATTTCTCTAGAACTCGGATCGAGTTTTTTTTTGACACGATAATTATATAGACTTAGACGATACAATTTCGATAATATGTGCGAAATATGCACCTTATGAGTGATTTTGAGAAAACAAAATGTGGGCAATATTTTATTTATGCGTTTCTTGGAGATATTGAACTTTTCGTTGTTCAATTCGTTGCACGAATAGCTCCCCTCTCTACATGTTTTTGTAAAAAAAAACTCAAAATTATGCTAGTGAATTTTCAACTGGCTGTATAATCATAAAATTATCTATGGTGGTTAGCTTATCTTTGATGTCATAGTAAGGCCCCTGCACATAGTGCAAAATCAAGCTCGCGTTTTTTTTTCTTGTTGCTTTTTTTTTTAAAGCAGAGGAAAATACAATAAGGTTGTACCCTACGACTCGAGTGGCCTCGTTTTCTTGACCGCACTTTCCCACTATGCCAGAGGAATCCGTATACGTTTCCTTTTATCCACGTGAGAGCTTTCCAAGTGCGAGACGTCCTGTGTGTGTGTGTGTGTGTGTGTGCGTGCGTGCGTGCGTGCGTGCGTGCGTGCGTGCGTGCGTGCGTGCAGTGCGTGCGTGCGGAGCGGGCGGGCAGGGCGGGCGGGCGGGCGAGGGAGTGAGTGAGTGAGTGAGTGAGTGAGTGGTGGTGGTGAGTGAGTGAGTGAGTGAGTGAGTGAGTGAGTGAGTGGGTGAGTGAGTGAGTGAGTGGGTGAGTGGGTGAGTGGGTGGGTGGGTGGGTGGGTGAGTGGGTGAGTGGGTGGGTGGGTGAGTGAGTGAGTGAGTGAGTGAGGGAGTGAGGGAGTGAGGGAGTGAGGGAGGGATGGAGGGAGGGAGCGAGCGAGCGAGCGAGCGAGCAGAGCGTCGTCGTCTGTGATCTTTTCGCATTTCGCTTGTTTGTTTTCAGTGGACCTAAAGATCGGGCCGCCCCGGGCCGGCACGGCCCGAAAAATATTTCGTTCAGGTCCGAGCCAGGCCCGGGCCCGAGAAAATGCGTACCACCCGGCCCGAGCCCGGCCCGCGGGGCCAGGCCGGGCTCGGGGAACTTGGAGCTGTCCCGGGCCAGTGCAGTGAGTGCTCTAGTTTGCGTAATGCGCAAGTGTTCTTTAGAGCAGTGACGTAATAGAAGTTAACTTGCGAATTAAAAATCGTAATCTATGCTCGAATTGCACATAAAGCTCTACATATTATGCGCATCTTTTGAAGGTCAATACTACCTAATATTCACGCCATCCACACACCATTAAACTAATGGAAATTTTTGAGTGATGCAAGAACGTAAAGGAGTTCTGGGTCTTTTTTTCTTTTTGCCTTTTTACGAAGCCGATTTATTTTGCGCTTCACGTGGATGATTTCTCGCATCATCCAATGGTTTTTCTTAATAATTATTTTAGTTCGTTGTGTAATAAGATATGAGACACACGTCTTAACTGTCTTTTTGAATTCGTTCTAAAGCGTATGTAAGGGCGCACTTTGAGAGTAGCGGAAAGTTATCGAAGAGTGTGTAAGAAACATCGAGTACACCAACGTCATCTGCTCTGTCAGAAGTTCCGAAACCTTACAAATCTGGGGATTACCAGAAGTTGAGATGTTTGTTTTAAAGGAGTATAAAACTGTTTCATGATCAGATACTGCTATTTAGAACGTCTACGACGTATTCGCCTTGCAGAAATGATCGGTGACAAAGACGAGATCGAGCACTGATTGCGACGATCCTTGAATACTGGTATTTTCAGTAACTATTTGGGGAGGTTGTAATGAAAACAGGGGTCTGTTAGGATATTTTTTGCGTGTGGTGATTTGGTATATTTCGACAGAGAGGACCAATCTAAAGAAGGCAGTTTGAAGTAGTGTTGTGCCGTTACAAAAAATAAGTAACGAAATAGCGTTACTCGTTAGCTTGGAAAAAAGCTAACGCGTTACAGAGCTCCGTTACCATTTTGCAAATGTAACGAAATACCGGTGTCGTTACTTGCCATGACTAACGGACGTTACTTTTACGTTAGTTTGTCGTTACTTTGTGTTTCACTGTTAGTATATGACAGCTGTTAGTATATGACTGTATAGCAGTCTCAACCACAAACGTCTCCACAAGATTGTCGAACACTTCTTGAGAAACGGGAGCTTGATGCATACGGTCGATCTTCCTCTGCTTCAGCAAGGGCGTGTCGGGAAAGTGGGTTGTAGTCTCGGTCTTTCGTTTCTTTGAAATTACCGCGAACTCTGATAGCTTCTGCGAATGGAAGGACTGGCGGAAAAGAAACAACAATTACGACTGATGCGAAGCACCGCTGTTAATTTCTAGTTATCAGTGGTGTGGAACAACGAAATATTAACTAAATAAACTGCATCACGAATTAGTATAGAAAAAAACTCTCTAAATAAATCGCAAACTTAAACAAATATCAAATAGGCGTGTTTATATATAACTGCCATGATTGATTTACCCTCCTTCTGAAATATACAAGTAAACTAAACTAAGCCGTTTTCGAAGACTTTTCGCTAGCTTACATTAATGAGCATTGTGAGATGTAGCTGAAAAACTGCGACTAACAAAACGATCTCGAAAGAAAGGTGCGTTCTTTTGGCTAAGAAAGCTTAACGACGACATTTTAACGGAAAAAAAGTAAGTGACATTGAAGAATAACTCACCTTAATGTGCTTTTTCAAATTAGAGTTCGACGTCCTGGATGTGCTCAGCAGCTTGAGTTTCGGCATACAGAGCAGACATTTAAACAGCAAATTGTCTGACTTCGTTTCCCTCAGTTCAAACATAGCACTTAGCCCGGGCCATAATAACGGAGTTTCGGTGGCCGTTGCCATCTTGCACGAAAAGTGAGTGCGAGATGGCAGTAAAAGGGGCTTTTATAACAAGCGTTCCAAAACGGCCTTGTTGGTTAGAGGCAGACGTTGCATGACAGAGGCAACTGTACAGTACACGGACTGCTCACAAACAACACACCTCATAGCCACACCGGTTTTAGTCACAGTCCGGTTTAGGCTACACAAGCAACGAAAAGAGGACACCGATCGCTTATTATAACCAATAATTATAACCAAAGAAGATTATTGGTGATTATAAACGAAGTATAGCGCCGGCCATACTTTGGTTATAATCACATGCATACTCGTAGTATCTTTACGTGTATATATGATTAAAAAAGGTGGCGAGCGTTTATAAGCTCTTTACCCTAAGTTTCTCTTTCACGTCCAAAAACCTTTTTTTTTTTCTTTTTTTTCACGCCGGCAGCAGCAAAGTAAGGGCGAAGCAGACGAAAGCCATGACTATTACTGCTACGAATGTGTCTCTCTAGAAGAATGGTACAGTAGCCTTCACACACAGCCAGGAACTGCGAGAAGGATAAGGCGGGCGCAGCGTCCAGCAATAGATAATTCGGTCTTTGAATGCCAGGGAGTTGGGGGCTAACTGCGATACAAAGAAGGTGCCGTCCGTGGTGGTTACGCAGTCTTTCGTCTAATTTTTGAGGCGCTATGGGAGAAAGGATGCCCAGAGGATTTAGTGGGAGGCGACCTTCTGAACGGGAGTCGTTATCCAGCGAGAGACCGCACCTTTGTACCACGGCGGCAGGGATTCTAAAAGATGGTGACGTCTTTCTGGTGACGGACGCCTTTCAATCCTGCGATAACCTTGCCACTTGTTTTGGTTCAAAGCGTGGGAACGTCAACGCTTCCAAATTTAGAGTTTATCCTTTCTGTTGTTGACAGAACGAGAATTTATTTATTTTGAAGAGAAGGATTTGACCAGCTGGAGTAGCTAGGGACGATTAGGCAGAATCCTTCGAGCGGCGGCAGACTGTTGCCTTCTGAGCGGATGTCTCTTTCCAGCGAGACGGCTGCTCCTTCAGGGCACGGCGACGGTGGTCTTAGTAGCTTCGATACAAAGACTGCACCAAGGACGCTTAGGAATTCCGCAAAGCGATAATCTCGCGTCTTTTGGGCCCGGTCGTGGGAACGTTGAAAGTGTCTTCCGAGGGAGTTTGAAATGACGCCGTTTATACATAGCTTTGTTGGGGTTTCTTTGCCACTTTTTGTAGTGCGCAGAATAAAAATTATTTTGCTTTCAAACTATCATGCGGCCATTTTTAATCAAAAGTAACGAGTAACGGGTAACGTAATTTGATAGCAGATACCGTAAAATAATAACGACATTACTTTACTCGTTACTCATTTGGGATTCTAACGAGTACGTTAGTACGTTACTAAAAAACTAACGCGTTACCAGTAACGTCGTTATTTGTAACGCGTTAGTTCCAACGTTAGTTTGAAGTCACCTGTAATTATAGTCTTATTGCTCATATTAATATTTTCACTGATATAACTTTACATACTTTTAAAAATCCTGAAGTGGGACATAAATTAAAAGCATTTGCGAAGACGTTTGGCGTGGAGACTGTTCACGTTGGACTTCAAGTTATGCAAACTTACGCCTTTTGGATCGGGACAAAAATGCCAGAAAGGACATCGCAGAAAGGTCGGTTACGTGTGAGACATATGTGGTTAATGAGACCCCTTGGAGTGCGCGTTTAAATACGTATGTGCGACGTAGAGCTTTATAAATGATGAATGTCTGAACACAATCAGAGTGTGAGAAACAACGCTTCCGAATCCGAGTTAGCCAGGCACCTTCAGGAAGGCCATGCATGTAAAGCGAACTGTTTAGAAACGGAAGTAATTCACACAGATCGAAATGATATCAAACGTGTAGTTCAAGAAACGATTCGTAGGAAGACGTCTGGTAACGATGTAAGTCAGGCGTGGTTGCTGTTTGGGAACGAGTGTAAACCATTTCAACGCTTGTAAGTTTTTTTGTTTTCTCAGTTGAAGGTAGTAGGTTGTTACAAAGTCGCGGATCGAGTTGGCAGTTCCGAAGTGTTAACAGTGTGTATGTGTGCATCCTTGGACATTGCGGTTTGTTTGAGAAAGCGCAGTTTTAGTATATTTAGTTCCTTTTCAGAGGGAAAGGTCGTTTCTTTGTGTTCAGTGGTGAACCCATGCGTTTGCGGAGGGCGAGTAATGGTTGTGCTGAACTGTGACCATTTGTGTAAATGTTCTGTAGCCGAGGTTAGGGGGGAAGGGAGTACCCCTCTCATAAAAAAAAGAAAACGCGTTTTTTTTGTGATTTTTCTTTTTTTGTTGTGGGGGCTTTGTTGCGTCTGGTGCCTGTAGTGACGGAGTTGGGATGAGTGTAGTGAAGGCGCGCACGAAATAATCTTTGCAACTGAGATGCTACCTGTTTTTTCTTTTCTGTCTTCCTATGCGTGTTCCTTTTTCTACCCCAGTCTCAGGTCTACTATAAGGTTCAACTTACACCAGCTCGCCTGCGCTCTGACTGTTTTATCGTACATTAGTTGCAATCGCTCTAAAATTACAACGTATCATTTGGTAAACAAGAAGAAACATGCTCAAAATTTTGTGTCAGTGTCACCACCTAAGCCATATCTACGTGTTGACATGCCACATTTCTGAAATCCGCGATGGCATACCAAGGTATCTGATTTAAGACGCCCGTACGCATGCCTCATGCATACGGGCGCCTTAAATTAGATTGGAAAGGTACCATTTCGCCACCAAAATACGAGTAGAATCGATAATTTCGACACTGCATTTAAAGCATTGTTCTTCCCTAGTTCAACTTTGGAAAGCCGTAGGAATTTAAGAGCCTAGAAATGCTCTAATATTCGGCTTCATCGTCATTTTATACGCGTTAGATTTACATATCTGCTATGTTTTTCTAAAAATGAGCAGGTGTATTTTGAAAGCGGTTTATTCAAAGAATGCCAGCAGCTATAAGAAAAATACTGGAAATATGCCTACTAAACATTTATATAGTATATCAAAAGAAGTCAGAACAAATTATCTATACAATCCATAATTTCCAACTGTGGTTCACAGCTCAGATTCCTAACTAACAGCATTTTGATATACCTCAAGGCTTAGAAGCACGCTCATTTTAATTTCAGAACATTGCATTTAGATATAGCGTGGTCTGCTAGGATTGCCTGGGTATTACTTTGGGTTGCGCGGATTTCAAGAATTCAATAAATATGTGGCTCTGTAGAGCTCAGAGCGCCGCTTCGGTGGCCCTGATAATGATAGTCTTCGAACTTCTGCCCGAATTGCTGGACAAGAGTGAGTTTTGCGTTTTTCTATCTGTATATATTAACGAAAAAAACAAACAAACTAAGAAACTAGATATTCAGTCAGGTGTAAGATTATCAAGCTACTATTAAGGCTCCACCAAAATTAACGAGGTGCGATCCAAAAAGATATGGGACTAAATTTGTAGCGCGGAAGAAGAAGGCGAGCACAGAACGGTGATGCGTGCACGAGATGTCGAAGTCAGGTACCTTCATGTCTCGTTATGCCAAATGGTTTTGTTCGTGAACAACACAAAAACACAGTATATCTGATAACGTTCACCAGCAATGGCAATTTGAGCATGGACTGCAAACCAGAGGGAGAGAGAAGATAAGTTCTTTGTCAAAGTCACAAAATATTAGAGAATTAACCTATGAGGTTACTTGGCATGCTATGTCGAAAATGAAAGACCCTGACTGACACCCTGTGACGCCGAATTGAGCGCAGCTCTTGAGGAGGAGGAGGGAAGGGTACTGAGGGAGGGTATACCCCTGCTCCCTCGTCCTCACCTCCTCACCCTCCCTGCTACTCCTCCTCTCCTTTGCCGTTCACTCCTTCACCTTCTCCTCCCCTCCTCCTCCCTCCTCCCCCCACCCTCCCCTTCTACCTCCTCCCTCTGGGGGAGGGTCACGTGTTCTCGGGGGGGGGTCACTGACTTATAGGAGGGGTCACGTGACCTCGGGGAGGGTCACTGGACCTGAAGTCACGTGACCTCGGGGAGAGGTCGCCTGACCTCGGGGGCGGGGATCACGTGGCCATGCAGGTTACGCCGACCGACGCCGACGCCGCTCAAGCCGGAAACGGGCGGCTAAGAGCTGCGCTCTAAAAGCAGTGAGGCGTTCTAGGTGTTTCGCTTGCCACTCGCACTTTGAGAATTACAGAAAATCACCCGAAGACGAAGATATATAGGTGAAAATCTCCCTACATCTCTTGGTCTTCCAGGGATGCTCTGTCATTCTTGAATAGTGAGTCAGACTCAAAACACCTCGCACGCCTCAACTGCTCCTTCGCAATAAACATGCAAAATATATTTCAAAGCGAAAGCTTCAATTTCAATTGAAGCTTCCGCTTAGTTTTTGTTATATATTTTGTTTTATTTAGAAAACACTGTTCACACTTTTTAAGGGGCTTCAACAGGTGTGGGGATTCAAAAAAAGCAGAATTATACAAAACATATTATCAGCACTCCTACACGGTCGCTTCACAACAACATTTCAGTAACCATTAGTTTGAACTAGTTAAACGTCGTAAGCGATACCAAGTACACTATGCATCTCAAAAAGTACAAAAGTATTTTAAACATTTTATCACAACTAATACCAAAAATAACTTTCATCATAACCTAAGGCAAAAACAACCTGGGACAAACAGTCTACACTACTAAGGCTCCCTATTGCGGCATATAGGAGACAGATTAACAAGCTTCAAAGTAGCTTTTTCAAATTCATCTGCACAGTCAGACAATGCGATCTTAGGTGGCATGTTATTCCAGTCCTTGATAGTTCTATGGAAAAAAACTAGCACTTAAGGACATCGTTGTTACATATTGGAAGTTAAAATTGATGTTTATTAACATTGCTTAGTTCCCTTGAAGCGCGTGGTATTAGTTTACAATATACATCAATATTGTATAAGTGATTAGAAACCATAAACGTATACTTTAGTTGGGCTATTCTTCGACGGCTCGAGAGTAGTGGGAGATCTAGTGTTTCACCATATCTGGAACTGAGTCAAATCGCTTATGTTTGGCTAAAATAAACCTCGCCTATCTTTCTTTGAATTTTTTTCGAGTTGATTATTATAAGCTTTTCTTGATGGGTCCAAGATCATCGTGGCGTACTCAAATGTTGGCTAATATAGGTTTTTTAAGCCACTGACTTCGCCAAGGGTGCAGCACTGTTACGATTTTGTCTTAAAAAACAATGCTTTTCGTAGCTGTACGAAATATTTCATTAATATGTTTAACCCAACTAAAGTTATTTGAGATTGTTAACCACAAGTATTTAGAACATTCGACCACAACCTAATAGACAACCACCAGACTCACGAGGAAAAAAAATATAATTTTTAGTTTTTTTAGTTATTCTAGCACAAACAGTGTTCTGGGTATTTATTTTTATCTCCCGTCTTGAACATCAATCCTGAATAGACCTAAGAGACTTACTTAATTTGCGTTGGTCATTTTAATTTTAAATGTTTGAATATATTAAACAGTCATCACTAAATAATCATACAGTAATATCCGAATTTACTTCAACCGCCATATCATTAATGTAAATGAAAAACAATACTAGTCCAAGGACTGACCCCTGACACCCCAGGGTACGCCGGCTAACTTCGAACACGTGCCGTTCATTTCTACGTACAACACTCGGCTAGATAAACATGCCCCGATCCACTGCATGACACTGTGATTCACCCCATACAAAGCACGTTTATGAAGTAGTTTAAAAAGAGGCACTCGATCGAATGCTTTAGATAGATCAAGGCAGATAGCATCAGTCTGACCTTGCTCATTGGAAGAAGCCGCAAAATCGTGAAATGTTTCTATGAGTTGCATGACCGTGGATAGGTGCTTAGCGACACCAAGCTTGATTTGGATAAAAATTGATCGACGATTCAAAAGCGTATAATGCTTTAGACACAATATGCGCTCAAATACTTTCGCCTCACTGTGTGCGTTAAAGATATGGTTGATAGCTTTCAACGTTGTGCTCACTGCCACTTGTAAGAATTGGTACGAACTTCGCTACGCCAGTCAGGGGTATGTAATGTTGTTGCAACGATGCCTGAAAAATAGTAGTGATATATTTTGAAATCTATTCTGCATATCTTCTAAGAACTTACTTGGAATTTTGTTTGGTCATATGGACTTTTTACATCTTTACTGTTTAGTAGGAGCGAAAATACCCCTCCTCGTTGATATGTAACTCTTTCATATTACCATGTCCAGTATTAAACCTCAAATCATCTATGGAAGCACCATCGTTGTTAACAAACACACTATGTAAATGTTAATTAAACTTATTAGCTATGTCATTTGCATCAGCAGTACCCTCACCATTCTGAAAATATATTCAAATCGCTCTTTCCGAGGGGCTAAAAGACGCCAAAATGTTTCTGGTGCAAAATTTATAAATTTGCCAGAGTTTCAGTAAAATATTGATTCTTAGCTGTAACCAGCTTTTCATTTTAGAGGCATGAAAGTTCTGAACCTCTCCTCCTTTTCTATTCTTCTGCGGCGCTTAGGCTTGGTTTGCGCTTAGTTGGATAATCTGTCGGGTAACCGATAAATCTAAATCATTTGTTCGGATTATATTTTTCAATGTACAAAGCTCTAAGCAATAGGCCACAATGCGTTTAAATTCATACCATAAAGAGTCCATGTCACATGCACCATCGAAGCTAAAAACTGATCAAATGCTAGCTCGAGGTAGTCTAGCACACTGACACCATCAGCTTTAGACTCAGGGTATGTGTAGAGCAGTTTGACCCCTTGCGACCTTTAGTAGTTTTGAAACGCTAAAAATACCAACTTCCAGGTGCCATAGCGAATAGGCACTTCTTGTACTCGGATATATTGCTGGTTCGAAATGCTAAATCTGACGGTAAATTGGTGTTTACAACTACGGGTCGCTGCCCGGCACAACCATGCGTCAAAATATTGCCAAATGCAATTTCTTAGTAGAACTTCACAACGATTTGCATTCAACCAACTGGCCCAACTATCCACTTTGCTGCGTTTACATTTACGTTTCCACATCAAACTCATTTCAGTGTATTTCAGGTAAAATAAAATCAGTGGCAATAAAGTCGTTTTTATAGTTTAATATTACTACTCATGGTAGTCATGAACCTTTCTAAAACGGAGGCTTGTTAAACGCGCAGATGAGTATAATGTGTATTATAAGAGTTTATTTTACACCAAATGCTTTAGATATTACGATTCTTTCATTACCTGCTCAATATTGTTTTTAAGAATTAACGCCACACCACCTCCTTTGGCTTCCCTTGTTTCCTGACCATCTTATAACCTGGTAGCAGCAATCCCCCAACACTATTTCAGGGTGTAACCATGTCTCAGAACCTACCACAGCGTGGGGTTACATAGCATAAGCACCTGCTCAAGTTCGGAAATTTTATTTGCTAGATGAAGCGCGTTTAGTTTTACGAGTCGAATTCCTTGGTTCTTTTATGTTCATTGAGTCACCCTTTACCTGCGATTGTTTTGGAAGTTTGCACACAGTCCTTCCCGTCGTGTCAAGAGTAAATGTCCCCGTTAGTCAGAATCTTATCTTGAACGACCTTTACTCGGGCGCCATTCTCCCTCTCTGTTCTCCCACTTTCGAAAGCATCTTTCGTCGTGTTGTCGTTGCCCGCGGGCAGTCGTCTGAATTATATAATTTTGATCCCTTAAATTTTTTTTCAATTGCGGAAGATTTTAAATTTTTCATTAGAATCTGTAAAGTTCATTATAACTGGCCTTGTTTTTTCTTGTTGCATCCTCCATGCAGTGCACCTGCTCGACGACTTTACAGCGACCTCTCGCGCATTTGGCTATGCGCGACTTTCCGAAAACCGTCGTGACCATCGACACCAAACGTTTTTTCAACTAGAATTCCTGAATCGTTCCTTGCTTGGGTCGTCCGAGGTATTCGAGGGTAGCGCCACGGAATTTCACGCCAATTTCCGGATGTTTCTCTCCAAGTGATCGAGGACAGGCGTTTTGGGGGAGACATACGGCATGCCCACTATCACAGAGCGTGATGACTAAAGTCTCTTGCCTGCCGGACCGGCTTGCAGGAACGTCGTGTTGCCAGCTTCGTGGTGAGCAGCCTTACTTTGGTCATTCCTCAAACATAGGCGTATCTATCCTGGTGCAGTGACGCGCGCCTCAGCGTCTTGAAGAACCACCTCGCGCCCCAGGCTTTCGCGAGCAAACTAGTCACCGCATATTCTCTTTCGGATCATGACCGCCAGCGAACAAGCCACGAGCACAACAGAGCTTTCGAGGACGGGAACGAAAGCGAGGTGGCCATAAAGAACTTTTTTCAAGGCTGAGCGGCCGAATGAACCGCGGCAGGAACAGGAGGAAACTCGGGAAGAGGAACAGCATGGGGTACAAGCGGGCGAGGAGGATAAGTTTGCCTCCGAAAGATGTTCCTAAGTGAGACTGCTCGCAGCGCTTCAAGTCGGAGGACAAACAAGAAATTGTCCTTTGTCGATCGTTTGTCGGAGCTTGTCGGCGTTTTTCGGGAGGCTTGTCGTTACGGTGGGACAGCATCAGCGACGCGGAAATTCGTAGTGTCGCCGGAAAAAAATCGTTTTTTGTCGCTCTAGTGGTACTAGGCTATTAGTCCATGAAACTCCACGCAGGCGGCACATGCGTTAGTAGGTGTTTGTTCAGTGGCGTCACCACGGACCCCGAGCCACGCGGGTTCGCCTGCCCACGCCTGGCTGTGCGTGGCTTTTTTATGTCGGGGGGTAAGGAGATCCTGGTGGTTGAGCCGAGCGAGAGGCCTCCGCACGCGTCGCCACAGTCAGATCGATCGAGGCGTGGGAATTGGCCACGAGTGCTGCGTCAGTGTTCGGCTGGGGCTCGTGTCCAATCAGCGCGTTGAAAAGGTCAGGGCTCGGGCCCAATCGCCGAGTTAGCGCCATCCGACTCTGATGACGTTTCATGAAGGAAGAGAAGTCATGAGCAATACGTAACA
>JAZHYW010034794.1:0-44949 GCA_037355805.1 Ixodes ricinus | reverse complement strand
AAATGGAAGACAACGCTGCGCTCGCAGACGACTTGCTTCCGTTGAGCGACCTCACGCCGACGGAAACACATAGACATCTCAGGACAGCATACCTCTGAATTGGCACTTTACGAGGGTGCCCCATGGCTTGCCAACGAGGCCTCGGTCGCAGCCGCAGAGCAGGCGACTCTCCCTGACTCTCCGCACGACTCGCCGACGCCGCCGCAATACCAAGAACGCGGCATTCGTTTGAACCAGTCACTTTAGAAGGAGCTTGTTGTCGTCATACCGTTATGGATGGATGGATGGGTGGATGCTAACGGCTGTACCCTTTATATCAGTGGTATCCCGCGCCACCTAGACGGTAAATTAAGAAACAAAAGCATGATTTCCTTTCTTCGCCAATTTGCTTACCCTCTACAATTTTGTGATTATCACCAGACGGTGTGGATTTCACCAGGATAATGTTTGGGCAATCGAATAAATCAAACTAAAAATACACCCTGCCTCTATTTCCCTGGAAACGGGGTCGCAATTTTCCTCTGGTCAAACCGAGTCGGCGTTACCCCGGCACTGGGCCCACTGGAAGACAGGCTGGAGACGGGCCGGAGCCACGCGGGAGGGTGTCCCAATTTTCCTCTCTCCCGCCCATCCCCAGCTGTGTCTGTTAGTTGTACGTCACTCAATCCCCCTAGATAATTTGCGACCAGTCTTCCAGTCTCCTCTTTGCTATTAAATTGCACTTATCATCCATTCATCCCTTCTTGTCTGCAAACCCTAGCGCTCCGGCTAAGTCCGTCGCCCCTTCCGGAAGGAAGGGAGCAAGCACTGTGCACCCCAACAAAACAAGTTCTATTGTACGTATTGCCTTCCCCAAGGCACGCAGCACACCCCGAATCAATTTCCTTGATACCTTGTCCCACATGTCCTATTTCTCAATAGCCCTGTTCTAAGACTCGAATAACAACGAGTTCTCCCGTGAATTATCACACCAATGTTCCTTTCCTTATTTCCTGTTTTCGTCCCATGTATATAGTTAAGGCTGATTTCACCTGCATTATTTTCTCCCACATCTTTCTCTCGGCTTCTTTTACTTTCTTTTTTCACAGAGGTAGTCTCTTCTGCCCCTGCCCTTTGCTGTTGGTATTTGGATTTGAGTTTTCTGGTTCGGTTTGTCTATTTAGTGCTAAAACATTTCATGTATAGATGCATCCTAAATCTTTCTCGCTCGTTGTGTATCCTGAATTGTGTCCTGTCTTTGTTCAAATATCAACATACTGATCGTAAATCTAGCCTCGAAACATGCCCAGCCCATGTCTGCCTGCACACCTTCATAGGTGTATTCCCATGCGACCCCAGCGCAAGTCTGCCCCACGCTTCTCTGCCGGGACTCTAAGCTTCACTGGGCCTCAAATTTTCTGCATAATACTGCATTGCCGAATAACAACCCCGGCACCATTACTCGTTTCCCTATATTCCCCAAGAACTTTCATACCTAATGCTAATTCCAAAGTGGCATATGCTTTATATATGCTGCAATCCTTTCTTGTTTATTTAGCATATTTTTTTCCGGTCTCTAAGCATAGTTTTCCTCGTTCAGTCTTACTCCTAGGTATCTATACTTCTCTATGTGTTCCATTATAGCATCTTGAATGTTCAGCGAGTCCCCCTTTCTCATCGTTATAAACCAGTATTCTGACTTGTGGCTACTGGATTTCAGACCCATAGAGTCTACTTCCTCTCCAGGGATCTTAATCAGCTCCTGTAACCTATCCCGGCTATCTGCTAACACTACAATGTCGTCTGAGTAGAACATTCCTGGTTTAACTTGGTTTACTCCAGCTACCCCCCCCTCCCCCCGGCTCCATATATGACACATCAAAACCTAAATTGTACTATTCTATATATTTTTTTTTACATTCTACTCAGGCATATGCAAAAACGTCGGCGTGATTGAGGACCACCCTGCCTGCGTCCTCTTTTTTATTTCTGCCGGTTCTGTTATTTCTGCTTTCCATATTACATCAACGTTATTATTTGTGTATACCTCTTGTAAAAGCCTAATCAAAAGTGCACCCAATCCATTCTCTCTCAGTTGTACCCAGAGTTTTCCCTGACTCACCTTGTGGTAAGCCCCTAATATGTCAGGAAATACTATCCATAACGGTGTTTTACAACATCCGTGCCCCATCTATACATTAAGTGATGATGAATAAGTGATAATCTAACATTCCATCAATTTGGAACCAGTTCCCTAGCTCACCTAACATGTTTTTCGCCCATTCTTTCGTTCTTTTTGCTACCTGCATCGCCAGTCTGTACAGGACCGAAGTTACTGTTATTGGACGGTACGTATCATGTTATGGTATCCTTATTTCTTTTGCCTTGATACGTATAGTAATCTCATTCTGCTTAGTCTCCAATCATTGGGTACCTCTCTCCCGAATATTGTTTGATCAGTTTCCCGTCTTAGCTTCAATTTGCTTTTAGAGGGCAGCTCTTAGGCGCCCATTCCCGTATTTCGCAGCTTCGGTGCCGGCATACACGCGCCAAATTTAGCGGAAAAATTGACTTCACGTGTCCTCAAAACCAATTCAATTTCTCACTCAATTTAACGGGAAATTGAACTTCTAAGGTCACGTGACGTCAATTTAACCGCTAAATGTAGAGGAGAAACTGAATTTGTTCATAGGTGATGTGACACCAAGTCATGTGCCGTAATTTTCCCCGCTAAATTTAGCGGGGAAACTAAATTGGTGTTGAGGTCACGTGGCGTCAATATTTCAGCCAAATTTAGCTTCGAAACTGTGGGAGGAGGGGCGAGGGGGGAGGAGGGGAGAGGAGGAGAGGGGAGTAGGAGGAGGGGAGGAAAGGAGGAGGGGGAGGAAAGGAGGGGAGGAGGAGCAGAGGAGGAGCAGAGGCGGACTGGAGGAGAAGAGGAGGAGGGGAGGAGGAGATGGTACGGAAGAGAAGCAGGCCATACCTCTCCCCACCGTAACCAACCCCTCCTCCTCCTCTAGAGCTGCGCTCTAATTTCGGATTACAGAGATTCGTAAACGTATTTTACTTTTGTTCCTAGTATCCTGACTAGTGTTATTCGTCTGCCATCTGGGCCTGTCCCCATTCGAGCAGGTACTTACTTTCCTTTCTGCTGTGTCCCATTCCCCCATGGTCGTCTCAGTTGTCTCGTTAGCGGTCTTGACATGTGCCATGTTCGTGTTTGTGTACTGTCCAATCTCGTTTGGTTCCATAAATCCCTTTCCTTCTCGCCCTCCATGCGTATTCCCTCTTGTGTGGTCAATGAACAATGAAACAATTCTGTTTTTCTTCCCTCTTCATTAATATGCTCCCAGAACTTTTTTGCTGCATTTCTATAATTTTGATTCACCTCCGTCATCCACTGCCCTCCAACTCTTCCAATCTTGTCCTAGATTATAGCAGATGCCGTTCTTTTTCTTTTCTAAAATGTATTTAATTTCGATGCTAGCTCAGCGGGCGTGTCTCCCATTTTCTTTCGCCCTTCTGTGTTCACCTGAGGCCTTTTGACGCCCTGCTATGGCCGCCATAACTTCACTGCTTTTCCTGCTTTTTTGTTTTTTGTTTTCTTTTGTTTTTTGTTTGACTCTGAACCTCTCTAACTGCTCTTTGAAAGTGTTTGCTAAAGCGTCATATGTATATGCTTTCTCCAGCTGTATGGATACTATAGTCTCAATTTGTTCGGATACTTCTTGTAGTTCGGCATCGTTTAGGGTAAATATACTTCTGGTCCAATCACTTGTTTTTTTATTTCTGCGTACTAAACTTTAATTGAAGTCACTTATGATCCCTTTCTGCGTTCTCGTGCCTTCCTCTTCATACTTCGATGTCACGCAGCTTTAGTTCACTTTTCTGCCGCCGTCTCGGGGTGTCTCCGGCAGCGTTTATGGCATTATTATTAGCAAATCCATTTGGTTGGTGCTGCACCCAAACGTCTGTTCAGAATAGAACTTGGTCAACAGTGTCTGAGATGTCCCTGACTCCCATTTCAATCACCAAATAAAACTTCCGTATTGCCGTCATGCTCCCTTAAGCGACGCGTGTCGTGTTATTTCCGTTCTTTCCGTCACGCATTACTCACCTGTGAAAAAGGGACCGAACTGGTCTCAAAACGTCGGGTTACGGTTCATTAAACTTTAAGTGCGAGTCCCTACTTTTCATCTAATGCCTATTTCTAACCAGGCGGAGAGCTGTCGAAGTTATCCTTATGTAAGAATGGGGACAACCTTATGGTCAACACCTGCAAGGTTGTCCCCATTCTTACAATGCGTGATGGAGACAGTGGTGCTTCAACTGTTTGTGTGGTGTCGTTTGGGGTTGCGTGGTGACCTTGAATTCGAGATTATACAAAGAGGTGGTCTAAATACACGAGTCAGCTTAGTTCGACACGTTGTCCTGTTTATTTTTTGTCCCTTCTAAGCTTTGGTTTTTCTCTTTTACCCCAATCTCATGCTAATTCTATACGGTTAATATTCCCCAACTCACTTTCACTCTTTGGTATATTTTTATGTTTATTTAGTTTCGAGTTTCTAGTCTTTAAGGTATACAATAGTTTGTAGCTTCAATCATTTTGTCAACGGTAACTAGACCGCTAATGTTGTCTAGGGCCATTGTCATACCAACGTGAAGATGCCTTGACCGGGACCTCGGTAGTACGAACTACTTAACAGTTCTCACTCTTTTATGTTGGCAATTAACAAATAAATCTTATGACAACAAGTATTTTTGAATCCAGTCGTAGCAAAGTGCATCCCCCTGCACAGTCATTGTGGTCCAAGGAGATATATTCATGTTTTTGAATAGATCAGGTAGGCAAAAACACATTGAAATTGAACTTGACACACATTTCCTATTTCTTAGAGTTGCCCCAGTCATCACAACTCAGCAACCCAAAGCGCCACCGTCGTTACGTGACTTAAAAAAGTTGCGTTGGTGTTTAGAGTTACAAGGACCATGAAGCAATATTCGAGTTGAGTTTAACTAACATGTTGCCCAATGAGACTAAAGAAAATTAGCACATTTGGAGCAACAGAATAAATACAATGTTCTCTGGGTACATTTGAAAATAGAGAGCACTATGTTTTCTCCCCTATGTGCAACTTTTCACCGTTTTACCTTGAATCATTCACAGTGCTTAAAATTTTCAATTTAATTCAGATAATACATTGGATACAAATACTGAATAACTTAGAAGCAATCAAGATGCCTTCGAAGACGTGGTTAATATTCGAAAAATCAAAAAACTCTAAGAGTGATTGTGAGCAAAACATACTCTACACATTCCCACCCTTGGAGCGCGCATATAATGAAAGTTTTCAGTGCGAGCCAGCTAAGAATACTCTACAGCTTGTTCTGGATACAGTAGAGAAGAGTGGGCACCAAAGCTGTTCTGAAGCCCCTATATTAGTGGTTCTCAAGCATGGATGTTTCGGGGACCCCTTAGGGACCCGCTAAAGGGATGGAGAACTCCATGCCAAAGGAGGAAGGGGGGGGAGGGTGTAAAATGAGACAACTAATTGTATTGTTAAAACGACATCCATAACTGCTATAACCAGGAGAATTGAGAAGCATAGAGTAAAATGATTAATGGACGGATGGATGCATGGTAATGGCTGCACCCTTTAAAAGGTACAGTACCTTGCATCACGTAGCAGGAAAATAAAACCTTTTTTTTCTTCAAGGGGAAAAAAGGGAGGGGATTTGGAGGCGTGAGGCGAGGGCTTCACGGACCCCAAATTGGCTCTTTTCCTGGTGAGACGAGAAAGAAAGCCAATTAAGAGGTCTGTCATGAATGTCTGTCATTCAACGTTCGGTATAGTATGACGTAAGTATTTAGCAAAGGCCAGAAAGTAATTTCCTTGTCTTTTAATAAATGACAGCTACTGGAGCTTTCGAAACTTTTCATCTCAGTGCTTGCTTTTTAACAACTTTGTTTACACTCAATACCATGTAACTTTGTGCTGACTTTCTGCCATATCGGTAGACATGTAAGCTCAAGGAAATTTTTGTAGTAGCCCTCAGCACATGCACTACTCTCGCTTCCACTGAACTGACGCTATTACCAAAGGGCAGCCACACTCTGGTACAAGTACCAGCTAAGTAGCTAACATTAATTTAGGTAGTGCTGTATACACAACCTAAACTAATGTTGGTCAACAAGCAATACCAACACAAATTTTATATCGTTTGTAAGACAGTTTCATGTGTTGTAAAAGGCACAAATTATTATACGATACAGCTTCACACACACACAAAATCGCAAGTTTTGGCAGACTTGTCCGCAGAAGCATGTTTGGGAATTTTTTTAAATTTTATAAGCTTAAATTTAAATTTTGTTTTACTAAGGTATTCATAGAACAACCCAAAAAGTATTGAGGATATAACGGAAATAGTTTCTGACTGAGCCACTGACTACAATCGTCAATATCTTGCAGTCGTGGGTTTAATTCTTTTTTTAACTCCATGGATTTTTACATGCTATAGTAGCATTTGCCTCCTTGAATGTCCTGCAACTGTTAATCTGCTTAGAAATTAATTTATTGTTTGATAGTATATTTCCATATGTGGGTCATGCAGGCTTATTTTGCCAGTCTCTTTTCAGCGGCACTGAGGCCCGAGTAGGCTGAGGCCAATCGCTCGACTTTTACAAACGTCGCCAAGAATTGGGTCCACTCATCCAGTGACCATGACAGAGGACCTGCAAACTGGTGAGCACACCAGAACAAGTAGGGGGAGTAGGAACTAAAAAAATAAAGTACACGCATACAATTATTAACGGAGGTTCTTTATCAATTCAGTTCTTTGCGAGCTCTCCGATAACTGCCAGTTGCTAAGATTTATTGCTCTTCCGACTATATTAGAACAGCAATACTAAGGCCAAAACGTAATTTAGTCACACTAACCATAATAAAAGACCCAGACTGGCCACTAATGAGTGGCTGGCCTTGGCAAACATTGAGCGGCCTGACTTCACCTAAAGCTGCACGGCGTCACATTGGCCATAGTAAAACTGCCTGTACCTGGCCAGTACTCAACGGCATCACTGCGGTCTAAGTTGAGCAGCCGCACTCCGGCAAAAGAATAACCAACTTCATCGAGACGAACAGGATCATCCAGTGGATGGCCAGCAACTGGCTGGTCATCAGCCTGAGTAAGGTTGATCATCGCACACTACACGGCCATCCATAAGCCGAATGCAGGTCCACTGAACGCCCGTACTAGTACAAGGACCATTTTGGAGTATTGCCAGATGATCGGTGTTTGAAGACTGGCCGTACAAAAGCAGACGTTGAATGGCCTTGTTACGGTCTAAGTTAAGCAGTATTACTCCGACAAATATTACACAAAATGCACCTGACCAAACAGTACCGTCCAATGAACGGACATCACACGGCTGTTCTTCAGCCCGTGTAAGTTTAATCATCGCACACTACATGGCCATCCATAAGCTGAATGCAGATCCACTGAAAGGCCGTACTCGTACATGGACCATTTTGGTGCATAGACCCATGATTGGTTACCGGAGACCTACGGTACAAAAACAGACGATGAATAGCCTTGCCAGGTATATTTAAGCAACCCGACTTCGGCAAATGTTGAACAAAATGCGTCTGGCCGAACGAGACCATTCAGTGGATGGCCAGAAACCGGCTGTTCACCAGCCGGAGGAAGGTTTATCATCGGACATCACACGGCCATACATAAGCCGAGTGAAGGTCTACTGAACGGTCGTACTTGTACATGGAAAGTTTTGGAGCAGTGCACGTACTTTGGATACCAAACGATTGGCCGCGAAACACGAACGGCTACCGGATAATGGTGGAAGATTGGCCGGTCACCTATGTGTTGCCAGGAACTCTACCGGTTTATTAGTTCAATGCCGAGAACACGTTCGTCTCGTTAATGTTAGTCCGTATTTTTTTATTGTTTTCTTAACATCAGTATATCAGCGACTCGTTGCGAATCTTGTGAATAAATCAGCTGCTCTATCATTGTGTCGCGAGACAATAGTAGGGCAACGCTTACACCGCTGGCCTATACAAACTCCAGAAGCCCCAGAGACATCGTCTGTCATTAACATATATGCATATCAATCCAATCGTACACACCGGAATAACGAAAGAAAGGCAACATATGAGAACGCAGCATCACATTCGAAAGTAACAAAAGTTTATATTATATATTTCGCGATTATGCCTTCTGGGTCTTGGTTTTGTTTATTGAGAGGATAGTTTTTTGTTGTTTTTTTGTATAAAACCACTCGTCATTTTACTATATTGCTAGGCGCTTATTCCACGTATTCCGAACGGCGGCAAAAACACCAGTGAGTTTCAAAGCCCGCATCACACAACACATGCTTCAACAAGCGATAATTATAAAAAAAATATTTCTAGTCTTTACATAAACACAGATGTTATAGTAGGACATTGAATAGTAAATAATGCAAGAGATCCTTGGGCAACCGAGTTCTGGCTCAAAATGAATCGTCACAGTGGTCGAGCCAGTTAGTAACACCGAATCTAATTTCGCAATTCAGTGGCAAACGTTTCTCAATTCAGAGGCTAAATTCACAACTGACAAACGATGGCAAAGTGCAGCTTCATAAAATCTACCAAGTCAATTGATCTATTTAAAATAACATCCGCATTTCCGTCTTTCATATGAATGGGCTAAATTAAAGGCGTATTTAAAAGGGAAATTATTTAAAGTTCGGCATTTAGCTCGCTAATTATCACGTTGCAGTAGTGTATGCGTCGTCTGGTTGCGTTATCCCGAAGATTTTTTTTTTTTGAGAAACTTGTGTTTATAGAAAACTTCAGTATAGTAACTTACACTGTATAAAACTGGCATCCACTTATTATTCCACGCATTCATGGTGAAAGTATTTGTACAGAACAAAGTTGCGTTCATTTTCTTTTCCACTCCGCGGCCAGAGCAGCTAGTCGCGTGTTTTGTCTCCGGTTCGTCCATTCAACGATCATTAGACGCTTGTGTGGGTAAAGCTCAGAACTCATGCTGTGCTTTGGACACTGAGCGCGGCACTTTCCACCACAGCACCTATTCGGCACTACCATCATTCCAATTTACAAAGATCTGCCGATGTCTTGAGTACACCCCACTGCGAACAGAGGAAATTAGACCAATGCGCTATTTGTCAGCCGCACACGAATGACGTGTTTTGGATTGAGTGTGTAAACTTTGAAAAAAACATTAAAGCATCGCAAATATGTTAGAAAGAGCCGCAAAGCGAGTTGTTGCAGCCGAATTTATTTTCGCTTCTTGTTTCCCGTATGATCCACGCTGTGTGTACTTGTTGCATGATAACTGGTTCGCAAATATAAAATCTAAGATAAGTTTTGTCTTTACTTGAGCCTTTGCAAGGCAGCATGCAAGCATGGAATACTATGCCACTTTTACATTAGTTTGAATACCTGCTCTTAGAACTGTAGACGTGTAAGGAACTTTTTCAAAAAACCTGAACAGTTATATTACGAGTAGTAATACGCTTTGCTAGTTATTTTTTCTTCAGTAAAATCTTAAAACTAAAATTAGAATAAACTTGAACAAGACCGTCGTGCTTGATAATGACCAGCAGAATTGTAAGAAATCTTACAAAAATCCAGGTTCTTAGGTTTTATAGCAGATATTATGTCTTATGCCTTGCGGTTTTTATTGTGGTTTTGCTTTTTATCATTAAAAAGGGTTCGTGACTTTACACAATATTCCGTCTGTATAAAAACAAATTATTGGGACTTTCGAACGTATTCCTACCCTGCCAACATATCCTGAGTTTAAAGCGGTTAGAAAACAACGCTTTCTAACATACGACGAAAAAATCAATAAATATTAAATTAAATCTCAAAACAAAGATAAAGGCGAAGTTCTACTAAAATAGGTTTTTGTATGGTTTTTTATAAGCACGTTTGAGCATTTAGTGATATTACATCCTCAAAGTTCTGGGACATCCGTCCCTCTGCAAGGCGTAAGAGAAATGCATATATTTCAGCTAAACCACTGCAGGTATCCTATTTCCTTCGGAAAATTCTAGACGGCTATATTGCAATATTAGGTAATGCAAACTACACCCTCTCAGGAATCCACACTTGTCTTGCTTCTAGGCCTAGCATTATTGAACACCCTTTATATACCTTCCGTTTTTGCTCAGTGTAATAAAAACCTGTAATATTCCCAAGAAGGCTACTAACATCGGACGAAAGACAGACATCTTAATTGGAAGCTTCTTGATTCAATAGAAAATTTTCATTTCTCGGAACAAAATCAATTTGTCCAGCATTTTTTTACGCGCTCACATAAAACTAAAGATGTTGTCACGAGTCCGCTTTCTCTGCGTTCTTGTCTACATGCACTAAACAAACGGAGCCGTTTCATCGAGGTCTTTTTGACGGGACGGACAGAGCGAGGTTTTTTTCCCGGTTTAATCCACTTTGCAGTTTTCAGTGGTGTTCGCCTGAAGCAAGACAGATGACTCACGCGCTGGGGGAAATCTGTTCAGCGAGCACCATGGTGACCTGTCTTTCGCGGCCCTCCATCAATTTACCTAACTCCTGGGAGCCGCTCCCCGATGGGGAAAAGCAATTTTCAAGGTCCACGAACTCCGCAAACGGAAGCAGAAATTGGACCCGGCTCTTGAAGATTTTTACTGCAACGTCCCTTTCCGCCCTCACATTGATTTTTTTTTTTTTGAGTCCAGTGTTTGTCATTTTGTTTCTTTAATAAACAAGCTGTGTTTTTTTTTTTTTTTTTAATCACCAATCAACTCAAGGTTGCGATCTCTCTTATCACTCCCTGGAGGATGCGTTGGCAGTTTAAAGTTTTGTCGGGAAAACGACACAAGACGCGTTTAATGTACAAAAGTCAAAAGATATAGTGTCGTACAAGCGTTGTTTAATTGTAATTTCGATAAATGAACAATGTATAACAACGTGCTTTAGTTTCAGTCAAGAATGGGGAGTTATATTTTAAGTACTTCTATTTAAGATGCGTATTTAAAACACATTGAGTATTTTGTATTTAATGATTTGTTGCATATTATGTATTATTAAAAAAAATGAAAAATAAAATTTTGAATTGCAAATGTAACCCAAAACAATTATGGGCACTTTTCTTTCGAGGCGAAGGTTTAACATGGAGAAGTTAAATCTTTCCACGGTTATAGCACAACAACCATAAATGAACAAGCAAGAGAAGAACGAGTGATTGCAGTGATAGCATGGAATTATTTTAATGCACCTCTATCTAGGAGTTTTTCGGTGTCCCATTAATACCGCGTTGTTTGGAAGGTTTTTTTCTGTTTTGTTTTAAGTGGAAATAGAAGGCGTAATAAATCTTTGAAATTGGGTCACACTGAACTTGTTGCAGTTTAATGCACTTTCTCTTATATTCTACAACCATATTTTATGTCAAATAAATTTCATTTATCTTGCTTTAAGTACTTGATTTCTACAATATTGCCGCGCGCATGCCCGTCCTACCTCTGGAGCCAGTCCGAACCCTGGAGGGATCCAAAACGACGCCAGCAGCCGTCCGAGTCTTTGCGGACCACATGAACCTGCCGCCGCAGTCGAGTATTCTTGTTCCCGTTGTGATCGATGCAGTCGCCTGTGGGGAAGTTCTTCTGGAAGGCTAGGTCCAGCTGCTTCTCGGAAGAGGAATAGGCGTTGCAAGGGGTGTAACAGAGCTGCAGCATGGACGCACTGCGGTCCTCGTGACGAACTATCCGACAGGAAGCGCAGCACCTCACGAAAGGTGGCGCTGTAAGTCACGTCGAGGAACTCCGGAACGCTGCCGAGATTGCCGCAATGTTCGATGAACTCTCGCCATCTCAGTCGTACAGCACATTGCCGCAGCTCGACGTTAACCCTAAGCTCAGCAACACGGAGCGACGAGAGCTCAGAAACTTTGTCGCCGAATTCAGCGACTGCTCTGCGTCGACGTCGAAAGTGCGCCAGACAACTGTTCCGAAACATCGCATCTGTTACGCAACGAGGATGCGCTCCTGTGCATCGGCCGCCGTACCGGGTCTCCCCAAAGGAAAGAGAAGCCATTCCTGAACAAGTCCTAAAAATGCTCAACGACGACATCATCCTGCCGTCAAGCAGCCCGTGGGCTTCTCAAGTTGTACTGGTGAAAAGGAAGGACGAAACGCTTCGATTCTGCGTGGATTATCGGCGGCACAAAGCGGTGACGAATAAGGACGCGCATCTGGTCCCTCGCATCGACGACAGGCTGAACCGGCTGCGGCACTCCCGATACTTCTCATCGATGTACCTGGATAGGGGATACTCGCAGATCGAAGTCCACGAACGGGACCGAGAGAAGACCGCCTTCGTCACGCCCGATGGACTGTACGAGTTCAAGGTGATGCCATTCGGAGTGCGTACGGCGCCGGCAACTTTCCAGAGTGTTATGGACACCGTACTGGCAGGCCTCAAATGGCAGAGCTGTCTCATTCACCTCGACGACGTTATAGTATTCCCGGCCAACGCCTTGGGCCCTTTTCTTAAAGAAATCATAACCGCAGAACTCACCCCGAAGCCGACGAAGTGCTGTTTGGCCAACGGCGAACTAAAGTTACCAGGTCACGTTGTGAGAAACAAAGGTGTTTGTCCTGACCCTGACAAGGCTCGCGCCGATAGTGGAATTTCCACCGCCCATCGACAAGAAGGCCGCCAGAAGATTCCTCGGACTCTGCGCGTACTACAGGCGGTTCGTTCGGGCATTCGCCAGTTTCTGCGCCGCTCACGCGCCTCATGGTAGACGCCGTGAACTTCGAATGGGGTGGAGAAGAACAACAGGCATTCGACGAGCTAAAGCGACGACTACAGTCGCCACCGATTCTAGGCCGCTTCATCCGATCAGCCGAAAGAAAAGTTCACATGGACGCCAGAAATACAGGACTCAGCCCGGTACTGTGTCTTCGCGCGATCCGTGACCACCTTCGTGAAAGTGTACTGTACAAAAAAAACATCGGCGGCACCAACTCGTCGTGGCTGCTGGTTATCCCTGTAAGTCTTGTAACAGAATTCCTCCAAGCGTGCCATGACCATCCGGCGGCGGGGCAACTGGGCTAGAGCAGAACACTTGCACGATTTCGAGAAAATACTAATAGCCCAAGCTCCCAAAGACTGTACACCTCTACGTTCGATCGTAACGCGAATGCTAACGACTCAAGAAACCACCGACGAAGCTGGCAGTAGCCGGTCAAATTCCCGACTACGCCGTTCCAGCAGATCGAAATGGACTTGCTTGGGCCGTTCCCAACATGGACGCCTGGAAACTGGTGGATCATCATCGCGAACGATTACCTCACAAGGTACGCCGAGACAAAAGCGCTCATGTCGGGAACCGCTGTGGAAGTAGCCAAGCTCTTCGCGGAGGCCATCGTCCTCAGGCACGGTGCCACCGGAGTACTGATCACATCCGAGGGTCGTCGTTTCTGGCACAGCTAACTCAAGAGATCCTACGGCTCAGCCACGCCAGCCATCGACGAACGACGGCTTAAGCATCCGCAGACGAACGGGCTGACGGAACGGCTAAACAAGACGCCGGTACTGGTCGAAACCTCGCTGGTGGATCGCTCCTGGGGTCGCCATGGGCCAGACCCGCACCATCGTTCCTGCCAGGCCCCAACCGCGTGGAGCACGCTATGACTCGAGCCAGCTCCTGCGGCCTGCCTCCTCGGCCGACCGCTTGTCACGTGCTTTCCACCCGGTCGTCTTCACTTTTCGTCTACCACACTCTCCCCCCCCCCCCCCCCGATCCTTAAAGTGTGTACTTCGGAGGACTTCCGGTACTCTGCATCTCATGGTCCTCAATGGGGAGTTCTTCCACGACAATCATTTTGTACTGGTCGAGGACTGGGAAGAGAGGGAAACGGTGTGTTCGGGGCCGTCTGAGGTGTCGGGAGAGGCGGCTGCCATTGGTTTTGCCTTGTTGGCCACGTTATAGCTCAAAAAAGTGGCGTAAATGGTTTTGGGATCCTGAGCGCCAGTCGTATTTGGTGCCAGTTTCAGTTGGCTTTCAGTTGGCCCGATCGGTCTGCGCCTAGTTCGCTCTCCCAAGAAATCACACGTTAAAACAGATGAGGGTAAGCATTTTACTTTTCCTTGGCGTTGGCGACAATCTAGGGTCCCTCAAGCTCCAGTCAGGGTCCTGTTCCTGGTCTTGTGAATGACCGCGTTTCTAAAGCTTGCCCGGTTGTGGCCGTTCGGTTCGCGCCCTCGTCTATTTTTTTAACTACGCGGGCTACAGCCGCATGTTCGGAGAGTTTGGCCAGTTTATGATCTAGCCGCGTAACGAGTAAACCAATAAGCAAGCGACGCAGAGTGCGAGGCGCGAGCGCATGTGCATGAGCTCCCGGCTGCTCCCAGGTGTGCGGGGAAGGCCGCCATTTTCATTCATTCGACAAGTGGAATGCATGAGATCGACACCCAAATTTCGCTTCTTTCCTTTTGTTTTCCTGGCCTTGGCAAAATAACATGGTACAGTGTTTTTGCTCGTTGAGTTAAAAAGCTAACAAATGATGTTTTCTCAATGTTTGACCGCAAACTTTCATTTAGGCAAAGAAGAAGTCGGCCCATAGCAAACGATGCATATTCTGAACAGTGTTCAATGCCGAAATCGTGTTGCGTCAAAATAGCGGTCATTTCTTCATTGCACTCTCCTTCCTGTCTCTCTTCTTCGGCGCTCTTCTCCCTATCCTGCACATTTCTCCTCTGCAGCGCCTTCGTCGCCACGCCTACTGGCAAGACTGTCCCAATATACGGCTCTGACGCGCGCCAGTCCCGAACGTCCCCGGCCGCCCGTCGCGTATCCCCCGCGCCGTCATCATCGTCGGCTTCCTACGCTTTTTCCCCCTTACCCCTCCTGCGCCCTCCTTGAGGCACGGTCTAGGGGGGCTCGGGTGGTCGGCAAGTCACGATTCTGGCCGAGGAGTTCTTGCACCTCGGCCTTATGGTAGCACGTCTGTGGATGAACTTGACGGTTGTTCTTGCCCTCCCGTGCTTATAACGTTGTCGTCGAAATTCGGAGTGGACGAAGGGGGCAGCTGGACGACACCAGCCACTGGTCTTGGGCCGGAAGGGGTGGAAGCGGTGAATTTGTTAGGTGCCGTTGTGGCTTCGGGTACGACGGCGGCGGCCGTTTCGTACCCGCAATGGACTTGATTGTACTGAAATAAACGTTGGACTTGATTGTACTGAATCTTCAGGTGATGGTAGCTCGTACGGTCACCACCTTCCTTAGTTAAGACGCTGAACTTGTGTGTGAAGCCTGGAAAAAAGCGTGGCCGAGAGGCTCGGCACTGATTGGTTGTGTGTGTGTGTGCTTGGGTGTGTGTGTGTGTGTGTGTGCGTGCGCGAGTGTGTGTGCGTGCGTGCGCGTGCGTGCACGTGTGCTTGTGTGTGTGTGCGCGCGTGTGTGCGCGCGCGTGAGTGCATGTGTGTGTGTGTGCGTGCGCGTGCGTGCACGTGTGCTTGTGTGTGTGTGTGCGCGTGTGTGTGTGCATGTGTGTGCTTGCATACATGTCGTGCGTGCGTGCGTGTGTGGGGGGGGGGGGGTCGGAAGAGCCCATCGCTGTAAAAAGCGTTTCCGTCGGGCGGGAATCACGTCCAGACCTTATGATTTATAAAGCTAGGCTTCCAGCATGTCCCGACAGATTTTTTCTTTTATTCTATGTCACTACAGATCGCCGTGAGTTGAGGTGCTATTTGGCGGAAAAGCCCTACGGGACATTCACTCATCGTCCTGCAGATAGCAACTTGACAATTTGTCACACGTCTTTAAAACCCGGGTTAGCACCGGGATCCTTATTCCAGGAATCGTTATCGAGTGTAACATGCCACGCAAAGCCAGTCGCTAAACTAACCGATGATGATCGCCGAGAGCGTGGACGCCACATGTTTCACGCGCTACACAATACTCCAGCATTTTGCCATGCATTCTTTTTTAAACTGCTTATCATGTATTGTGAATGTTTGTAGCTTACACAATTTGCTTTAGATTTTCTCCCCAGCAATGCATGTCGTACACAATTCGAGAAAAACGGGCAGCGTTTCTTACCTCGATTCGCAGCCAGAACAAATCGGCCATGTAATTTGGCGCCGATTATATGCCGGCACTATTGATAGTATCCGGACGTTGAGGTTGGCCAAGCACATGGCATGTGCTGAGCACCAGGCATTATTAAAGTTCGGCTATTTCCGAAACTGCTGCGACCGAATTAAAATAACTATCATCTTACAGAAGGGTACTATTGTTAGTTAAGCCACATATATTAGAACGCAACGCCACTGACCCAGGAGATACAATTAGGAAAGTGCAACTTTCAAAGTAAATCCAGACTTTTTAATTATTCGCTTCGGGGCAAGCTAGAGCTGGTCGTCTATGAATCACGAAAGCAATCGTAGCGAGACTCACGACGCAGGTAACTGTAATACGAACGCACTAATTTTGAGTAAACATTTTATTGTATGAATGGTTTACGACGCAATGATTGACGTCAGCGCGATTGCAGGGTGCAATTTTGAAAGTGAATGATTGCTTCGTCTTTGAAAATCCTTTAATCTTCTCTCACTGAGTAATCGTCTAATATTCAGGTTGGTTCCTCACCATCGTTGTACCTTCGTGTGTGTCTTGCCCTGTCTCTGTGTAGTCGTTTATTGGTCAACACTCTAAAAAACTTCCTGCGTCTACATTCCCGCACAACACTCGGAGAGCCAATCACTGGAAACTTACGGAAGCAGCTCAGCGAATGACGATGCCAGAAACATATGTTTAGACAAAAAACGCACTCCGAGTTGTGGCATTAAGCTATGCAACCGTGACGTTTTGCATTGATTAATGTCAGAACTCCGACTGCATTTTCTGATCTAGACATATGTTTAGGCATTGTCGTTCGCTGAGGTGCCTCCGTAAGTTGCGGTGATTGGCTGCCCGAGTGTTGTGCTGGAAAATAGACGCACGGGCTTTTTTTAGAGTGAAGCTGTTTCCCCGCCTTCACTGACTATGTACCAACTATACTTCGTTTCACCTTCTGTTGTACCGCAGCGAAGGCTATTAGCGGCGAGATGTTTCGGTGGCGCCCTCGTTTGGTTACCTTCCGTGACGTCATTACTTCGTGAACAACAAGTTCGATGGTGTTTGTAATGGGTGTAGGGGAAGCCTGAAACCATAGCGCTCTCAAAGCAACATTGCCAACACCGTCAAAATTGAAGTTCTTACATTCCTTTTAATTCCGTCGATGAGACATCCTTTGCTGACGTCATAGTCAGCGTTCGGCCAATTGTGGTGGGCCGACCACAGCGACGCTTTCGAACGCTCACGTCACGAATACTTCGTTTCAGCTTGGGTCCAGACGCAGCCGATGCTACGAGCGCGAGCGTGTGGCCGTGCACAGTGCTTGCATTGCACGAGCGCGCGTGCTTGGCAGGGACGCTGAAAGCCCGGAGCTCGCGCTTGTAGCATCGCCTGCGTCTGGACCCAAGCTGAAACAAAGTATGAAGCGCGAGCTCATAGCGTTCGCAGCTGCTCTTAAGGCACGAGAGCTTGTGCCGCCGAGATGTGCCCCAGAGCAAGGAGCTCGCGCTTGTAGCCTTTCCTGCGGTACATCATTAGGTGAAACAGAGTATAGCTCAACTCAAACCGACAATTGACTCCGTAAATGTGACGTCATGCGTCCAAACAAACCGTGGCTAGGGTCGTTGTTATGGACGAATACATGTGGCTCGGTTTCGCTACGAAAACCCGACCTTTCAAAAAATCAGGAGTAGGAGTTAAACTTCTAAAAATCACAGATATAGAAAGCTGGAATGTCATATATGTTTCGACAGAAGTGTGCCGATAATCGCTCGTTTCTGAAATATTTACGACTGCAACTTCCGGTCCTCAAGATGCCTGCAGCAGACAACGAATGCAAGAAGTATGCCGTCTGCCGCACGCCGGCCGGCCAAGTGGGGCCGTCGTTTGCATCGTGTAAATAAAGACGATATTCTGACATCGCATTTGTTTGAAATATAATGAGTTTCATACACTTTTAAGATTTCATAGTAGGGTGCGATGCAAAATATGGTTTATCGAAAGTCCGGGCGTCGATGGAAATGATAGTCAGCTAAAAGATCGCATTGCACCCGCAAGAAAAGCACTTCAGGCGAACGGTTGAGATCCCAAATTTTGTTTGCGGACTCGCGCTATGCGAGGGTGCTTCGTATACCTGGTTGTAACCATCGCGTGGAGAGAGATTCTTGCAGTTTCTTTAGATTTCCGCAAGACCCCAAAGCGCGAAAGAACTGGATAAAAAACATAAGGTGAGTCTATTACAGACTGTACTCGCATCGCGGGTTCGATGAAGATCTTCACCAAAAGAGCACATCCACGGAATTTGATGTATACCAAGGGCGAAACAAAAGTCAAAATACTGCGAAATCGCGATACGACATGCAATTCTTTAATAACCTGACAACCACAATAATAAAACAATAATAACAAACGACTTACCTCGACGGCGTACGATTTGTTTCTCATGGTGGCCTGCACTACGCCGGTAATGCACTTCAGGTCGTCGTCGTAACTGATCTGCGTGACGTGGCTTGATTTTACCGCATTTTCACCCTCGTAACTAAGCTGGGTTGTTCACAGAAAAAAACGCACATTGCGGAGGCCTCTACGGCCACGGCAATCCACTTGTTTTTGTCGCTTGTTTACCGACGCATTTCAATGAAGACGCCCGCTGCAACAGAGGCCAGCAAATCTATCGTGTCGTCTGCTACCAAAGCAAAGCGGAGTGTAAGACTTCAGAAATGGCTTTCATCGTTGCAATATGACACTGAGACGACAAGAACATCTTCATAATTAGATATCAAAAGTTAGGTTGCTTACAAAAATTATTTACTTACTTGTAAGCAGAAATCCAGCCTCATGTGGAGTCTCCATGCATTAGTCCATAGCAACGTCCCTAGCAACGGTTTGTTTGGACCCAAACGCCATGTTGTGACGTCATCACTTACGGGGTCAATTGCTTGATAGCTTGGGCGCAAATGTAGATGTGTGCTGTGGGAATTCGCGTACCGCCGCCGGCACGCCGTTCCCCACGTGGTCCGTCAACAACCCGAGTCCAGCCTGGTTCTTTCACGGGAGCGGGATTCCGCTCCCCGTTTATTGGTACATAAAAACACAACGCTACAAAACACTCAATCTATACTACAAACACACGCGACATTACTCAAATATTTACAAACGTACGTTAAGCCCAAAGCTTACCACAAAGAGGGCCCCCTTGGCCTCGTGTCCCGCTATTGCCCGAGAGCAGTTGCTTCCACTTGCCTATCTTGAGCGCCGGCCGGAATCTTAAGAGACTCTTGCCTCCCGGTTACCCGACAATATCGACCGATGGGCGAGGAGGTTTCTCCTCGCCCGCCATGGGGCGCCTGCAGCGCCATCCAGTGGCTAGGAGAGAAAGCGGCACGTCGGGAGCCGAATTAGAGATCCCGATCGACCCCGCGGCGACACGACCATGTGATCGTGTCTGAGGCGAGGCAACTGCTTAATTGCTCCGCAGCACCTTTGCCAGGTTGGTTTGATGGGCGCCCTCGTGAATGCACGGTGCGCCATACTGTGCCTACTGCCGCTCCGTTTATGCGAGGCGCGGGATTATCTGCTTGCTAGGACGACGTCAAGGATGACATAAACGACGACGTCCGGGACGACTTCTAGGAAGAACTCGAGGGCAATCTCAAGGAGGACGTCTAGGACGATGTCCTAGAGCACGACGTCGAACACGACGTCTCGAACGAAATCTAGAATGACCTATAGGGCGACCTTAAGGACGGCCTCAAGGACGATGTCTAGGAGAACGTCGAGGACGATGTTCTAGAGAATGACGTCAAAGACGACGTCTAGAACGACGACTGGGACGACTTCAGGGCGATCTCAAGGACAACATCATCTAGTACGTTCTCAAGAACGACGTCGAGGTCGCCGACCTAGAGGATGACGCCAAAGACGACGTTTAGGACGACCTCTCGGAAGACCTCAAAAACAATCTCTAGGACGACGTCGATGACGACGTCCGCATACGCGTGGTGCCTACGTATGCGCAACATCCGCGCAGGCGCGCGGCGCCTCCGCACACGTGCGCCGCGCTTACGCATGGCTCATTCGAGGCCAGATAACGTATCCTAAAAGCCGGGTAAAGTAGCTAATTAATGCTATCGCATATGAAATAAAAAAAACGACAGATTTAATTTTGACGTACGGCGTTCGCTCTGTAGCGCGGCATCTGACCAGCGGTTGTTGATCCGCTCGCGAAGCAAACATGCCGCGAGGCGAGTCTCCCCGGTTCTTCACCCCATTTTTGCTGCACGGGGTCCAGCGTATAAAATATTCAGTTTGAAGGATTGTTTTCGAGAATCGCTCGCTTGCCTGGCGTCATGAAGGGCTTCTTTTTGATTCGGTGGCGCTTCAGGAGCTCGCAACGAATGACTCTTTTCAAGGAAAGGAATTGTATCGCGTAACTTATCAATGCATCTCACATTTTATGTCATGCCTAGCTGTGGACGTGGTTTTCTCTCAGATTGTATACTCTATAGATATATAATTTGTTTTTTAAATAAGTACTTTATGTTTATATAAATGAAGGAAAAAGAACTGCACAGTAAAACGACTCGGCCTACACGTAGCTAGGCGGGGAGTGGTGGGGGGTGGATGATATGCTCCTAGAAACCAATGGAGAGGAGGAGACGTCAGAAAGCCTTCACTCTAAGAAAAAAGGGTGTAGTCAGGGTGCATCGGGCGCACATGCACCCTTTTCCTGAAAGATGCACCCTGCGTTACCCAGCCAGTGTACTTGTACACCGACAATGAGCATCCTCCTCTCCCTTAAAAACCTCTAGGTGTATCAGTGCACCCCCACGCTAGCCACGCGCCCCGATCAGCTTGTGCTTGGATTCCCTCTTGGGGGTCACTTTTTGGGTTGGGCAGTTTCTTAGGAAGTATGGAGCTATCCTGTACACTCGGTATTGACAGTAGAGTAGACGCTATGCTTGTTTTAGGCCAATCGGGTCTCCGGGTAGGATCACGTGACTACAGTCTCCAAGCTAGAGATAAGGCAGAGCACGGCACCTGCCTGAAGGCCAAGGCCACGGGTAGCATCCACTGCACTATTAACTTTTGGTCGAACTTTCAAGAGGATATAAGTGACAAATCCTCTCGTTGTGTTCATTGTTGGGTTGCCCCTGAAGATAAGCCTTTGCGAGGGCGCCCCCTTTTGGCCTTGAAGGAGCTGCTATTTTCTTTTTCTTTCTCTCCCTAAGCTGAAAGCATGGAAGAAGGTGCGCAGTTGCCGGACCAATGAACCGGAGGCTTTTTCATCCCTCGACTCCGCTGTCTGGGCGCGGGTGACGGCAGGAGCGTGATCATGTGGTAAAGGTTTCACGGATGACGTAGTAGCTTTTCCCGACCTCGGAATGTCTGCTTCTCGGCCTAGTTTCTTGTGTGCTGTGCTGCGACCAGCGGGGCTGCCGTAGATTTCGTCCGCGACAACGTATTCGAGTGTACCAAGATTTCCAGTGTTTGAAAAGTCCTACGCGTATATCGGCAACAAGCGATTTCTTCAAAAAAAGCCCAAGGAATTCATGTGATGCGTTTAGTGTTCGGTTCGGCAAATTACTGCTTCTGCCACATCGTGTTGAATCTTCACGGACCCCTTTCCTTTCGTTTTTGTGTTTGTGTTGTGCTGCAGTGCCCGTGTCGACATATATTTCGGATTACATATTTCGAGTCCGGTATTTTCATCGTAAGTGCTCTGCAACCTACTCCTTTGCAACAATTGACCGTTCCGTTCCGGATTACCTCTAGAATTAGGCAGTGTCTATTTTCTAGCAGCCGGGAGAATAATTTCCCCGAAATTCTATCGGCAGTCGCCTGCCATTAGCTGACTACAATCATGTGACAACTGCAGGTAGAATACTGACTTTCTTAATCTCCTGGCGTTCTGTGAAAACACGTTTTCGTTGATACACGTTCTGTAGACACGTTTCATCGACACTAACGTTTCATCGTCACTCGTTACGCGAAATGCACGCTGTAGGGACATTTTGTCGCGCGTGTATCTCTGAGGCGCGTGCTCACCGACTCAGCCCACCCGTTCACGCCGCTTCGTGGCGACAGTCTGCGGCGGCTCATTACGAAAATGTTAACCAACCTGTCCCCCCCCGTACACGTCACTTCGCGGGTACAGCTGTCGATGAAACGTCGTTCGATGAATGAATGGCGACTGCTGGTGGAATTTCGTGGAAATAATTCTGCCGGCTGCTTGGAGAATAGACACTGCCTAAGACTCACTTCCGTTTCTTGTTTGCTTAGTAATCTTCTCAGTTGTGTAACAGCTTCTTCGTACCTCTTCACATATCACGGATTGCTTGCAAGTTTGTACTTGTTTACGGAATAAGCTGTCTAATAAACTTCTATGAGATTTGAAAACAATCCCGTGTGTCCGTTTACCTGCCTTTTTGCTATCACCGGGGCGCATACATTTTTTAAGGGTTTCCTTGATGTCTTAAATAGGTTTATGAAGTTAGTTATGAAGCGGGTGCATAAAGTGGTGTGACCATGCACCTTTGAATCGGGTGCATCTGTGTTCTCTTCGAATTCAGTGGGTGTAGAAAGAGGTGTAACAGTACACTATTGAACGGGGTGCTCCTGTGTTCCCTTTGAGAGCAGTAGGTGTAGAAAGGGGAGTAATGGTACACTATTGAGCGGGGTGCATCTGTGTTCCCTTTGAGTGAGGCGGGTTTATGAAGCGGTGCAATGGTACACCTTCGAACGGGGTGCATCTGTGTTCCCTTTCATTTCATTGGGTGTAGAAAGAGGTGTAGCCGTACACCATTGAATGGGGTGCACCTGTGTTCCCTTCGTGTGAGATTTCTGTAGAAAAAGGTGTACATGTGCACCACACCAACGGGTGTACACGTACTCCCATATTTGGGGTGTGCAAGTGTTCCCCCAAAGGGTGTAGTATATGTGACAAGCACTTTCACCTCCTTTCATGTACTGCGATATACTTTTTTAGAGTGCTGTTCTGGTGGCAATAGTTGGTACGTAGACCTAAAACTAGCTGCCTTTGTCTTCTCTGCAATCGTCGGATGCGTTCGAATGCCAAAGTCAAACGCCGGATGCGGGCCTTTCGCATGTTCTGATGAGTTCTATGAGTGTAGTGGAGACAAAGGCTGCTAGCTCTCGGTCTACCCGACCAATCGTTCAACCAGACTTCGGCGTTCTAGTGGTCCCCTTGAGCTCTCGTCTTTTCCTTTACCTCAGTTTCCGAAGCATGTCACCATTGCTCTTACGGGCCTTTGGATTCCGGCATTGTTGTTGTAAGACACCGATCACAAACGCAGTCTGAGCGTTCTGACATCTCTCGCGTTTTGGCATACGGCCATCGCTTTAGAATCGCAAACGATGCACTAGTCGAGGGACGTTTGTGTTAGATTTTAAATGACATACCAGCGCAAACAGCACGCGTGCCAGCAGAGTAGCGTTGCGATTCTCGCAGAGGTGCCCCATGCTATATCGGAAAATGTCTGGCAAGGACGTTTCTTCACTAATCCTTAGAATTTATAAAGCGCCTGCGCGACAGCATTTCAATACTCCGGAACGTGTATTGCACATTTTCGCAGGCAGCAATTGCCACCTACACGCTCGTCAGCGTGTAGCCAACATGCACTCTGGAAGACAGTCGGTGAGTTCGCTTCTCTACGGACCGCCACAAAATTAATTATGGCGATCATTAGAATAGAATGATCCCAACATATGATAAACCTCGTTAAGCAATAAAATATTTAAGACAAATTAGCAACGACCTTTCTCTTTGAAATTCTATAATGCACGAAATGCGGTGATTAAGGTTAGATTGTTTAAAATTATTTAGAACACATTAAAGCGTCGTTTCCATGGCGAGTCAAAAACCTGTATTTTAGTGAATTCGCCAATATATTGAGCGGGCAAAGTAAATTGCTGTATGTATATCTTGTGTCGTCATGGACACCAAACTCCCTGCTAAATTTAGCGGAGAAAGAGAATTGCTGTATAAGTCACGTGACATCCATTTTCCCACTATAGCTACCGGGGAAACTAAATTGATTGATAAGTCACGTGACGTCAGTTCTTGTGACCTTAATCTTCCCGCTAAGTTTAGCGGAGAAGCTGAGTTCGTGTATAAGTTGCGTGACGTCATGTCGTGTGACATCAATTGAGGTCTCTTGACCTAAAACAAATCAAGTTTCCCGCTAAATTTAGCAGGTAACGCATAGACAAAAGGATGGACAGACGGACAAATATATTTTTTTATGGTTGCGGTGTTTCATTAAAAAGCATTTTATGTTTTAAAAAATGCGACGTGCACTGGGGCACTTGAGAAAGTGAAACGTCATGCTCATTGTCTCTGCAAGCACCTTGTTTTTTATCTAGTTATACCCTTACCTTTATCATTCACTGGGATTCATATATGTCCTGTTTTTGAATCGTCTTAGTTCTGCACAAAAGAAACTGAAAGGCCGTTTTTACACTGCGATGACCGTGTGACATGGTTACTGCAAACTCAGAATCGCTACTTTTTGCCGCTTAACTGAGGCATCTATTTAATAGCACGCAAAATTTGCCGAATAGAGTCTCCTAACTCTCAAGTTACCACACACAAAAATGAAAGACGTGCTTACAATTCTCTCTAATGACGAATTAGAGCGCAGCTCTTCAGGAGGAGGAGGGGAGGGCAGAGTATGCCCGTGTGACGTCACGTTTGGACGTCACCCCTGACCTTCGTGACGTCCATGTGACGTCACGTGTGACGTCACGCCGTTGAGCCCACGGTGACTTCGACGCCGCTCAACCCGGAAAAGGGCGCCTAAGAGCTGCGCTGTAAAAACAACAGATCCCTTGTTACTGCTAACTGTTTCGTGCTCCATTATTATGCCGCCCCTATATAATTTGTTTTATCGCCTCAGGCCGCTCCCGCTCTCTCCTGCGAACACTGACTAGAGCCAGTGCTGCTAGTAAAAATAAAAACGCAAAGGTCCACATTGATCGGGATTTTGCACCGCCACCGCAAAAACCTAATTACTCTAACATCTCGGGCCTCGCGCGCCCGCCACTCTCTCATTTTTATTATCATCCCCAATATTAAATAACCTCCAGGCGAACTTTTCCCGATGATGTCCCCAGTAGCGCACAGAAAAGAAAACGGCAATGGAGATTAAGAACAAACAAAGAACGGGGGCGTACGTGTCAGCGTTTTGTAAGGGTGCCCTTATGTCTTGCTTGTCCTACGCCTTCATCGAGCAGATCAGAGTGACTTGCGCCTGTTCCGAGTTTCCGAGGCGGGAACTCTGAATTAAGGAGGGCCGCTCTACTTGCCCGTTGGCTGTTGGCTGTCATCTTTGGTTCGATTTTTTTTTCTTGTTTTTGAGCATAAAAAAGAACAAATAGTTTAAAAATGAAACGGGGAAAAAACGAAAATACCGGACGTCGTGAAAACGGTCGAGAGAGAGAGTGGATGCCGTAAATCTAATAAAATCACCGGAGCTCTCGATCTCATTTTCGTGCGCGCGGGAAGCTCACTTTTATTTCCTCCGGCGTGTCGGCTATTTTCTTTGTACTATTATTCTTGGCATTACCGTTTATTTGTAACGGTCTCCCTCTTTGTACTCGGCCGGAACTAAAGTCTATTAAAGACAAACTGGTCTCGAAAGGACTGACTGTCGGATTTACTATCTGTCAACCCACTCGCGCCGAACGAAAATACAGCGTCTATGTTTCCCATTTATATAGATGTTCTCCGGCGAATCAGTATTTAGATGTGTTATGTGTGTGTCTTATGTGAGTGTAGGTGCGTGTGTACACGCGCGTCGCGGATGAAGAGAGAGAAAAAAAAGAAGACATATAAAAGTAAAAAAGAAAAAGAGCGGTTGCAGGGGCTCAGCTCTTCGGAGTTTCTCGCCTAGAGCTTGAACTGGGTGTGTACGCTGCTTTGAACTCATTTCTTCTTCGTGTGTGTTTACTTTGTTGTCATTTGCTTCCGGGTGGTTTATCTCGCCGAGACGAAGATGGATTCGAGATTTTTCCCGCGCGATACTCCCGGTGTGGATGCCAGCAGACACGGAAACAAGGAAGTGTGAGTGATGTTGGGATCCGAGTAAAACGTGGCGGACGGAAGTGTGCTGATTTAGTTCGTGCGCGCCGGTCCACGCTTGGCGGGGCGCTTCGCATCGACCATCTTGCTACAGATGTACGCACTGCGGCTGGTAAGGGCTTTTCTCAATACGGGCTGGCGTTTCCGCAGTCGTCCACCGTATACGCTTTACACGGTGTCTTACACGGAGGCGCAAACTTTCTTGGCGAGATGGTAATGTACGCCTTGGCTCAAACCTATTCAAATATTGATATAAGAGCACCGGTCTACTGAATTTGAACATGCGTACCGTCAACGACCGTTGGTCGATCAGATAGGGACCATGAACTTTGAATGGTATACATTACTGGCAATGACGAAGGAGACCCATTAGCGAAGCTATACACAAATCTACATTCGGTAATAGGCTAATATTTCGGGGAAGCTCCTCCCACATCTTTGCGCTATAGCAGAGTGAACGTTGTATAGGAGGTCAATTCCGCTCTAGAGTTAGCTCTTCTAAAGAGGAAACAGGTTGGAGAAGCTTCCCTGCTCCCTTAACCTGCCATGGACTATAGACCAGAGCCCTGGTAGTAAGGTTGTTTTTGTTTTGATTTGTTTAAAGTGGTGAATATATTTATACGAAGTCAAGTAGGATCTACTCTAGGCCAGAACCATGACGTATTTCTCGCAGCGACAAACAAAACAAAATGAGGTTTATGTGGCATACTCCTAATAAGTTCAATTTATTGACAAACTGCTTAAACTGCCCACTATCGACTCCATACACCATTATACTAAAGGAAGTCGTCTTAACAAGTATATATGAGTCTTCCAGACATCATTGATTGCCGCGTTTCTTCCAATTTCAAGTACTAAAAATCATATTCGCAAGATTAGTCTTGAATTAAGTATGTCTTATTTTAATCTGAATAACAAATAATAATATATTCCAAGGGTAGGATATCTAGGAAAAAGAACGACACACAAAAAATTAAAATATCACATGAAAAGGTGACACGGCTATGCCGATATCAGTTTGAATATGGTCACGAAACATATATAGCCACATGGTAATTGTCCAAGAATTCTTAGTTTTTTATACCTAAATATTTGATGGAATTGCACAGTGTCAAAACCGTAGTATCGCTCCCTCACGATTGGAGCGCAGGCTCATCATATGATGTAAGGTTTCTTGGGATCATATCAAAAACCATAAGAGCCTCGAAGGAAGCTCGGAAATATGCCTCCCAGGCAGCACAAAAATTTGGCTAACCATGGGCCAGTGACCGGTATTAGCCTGGTGCCTGGCTGGCCAGCCTGGCCACCGGGAGGGCCCGGAAAGGGTCTGTCCACAGACTGGTCGTGTTATCCCTGGCCACTGATGAAAAATGGTGTCTTGTAAGAAGCCGGTAACCTATATATTTGGTTCATCGCTCACCACCGATGACAAAAAAATGCCAGGTAAGACGCTCACCACTGACAGGTCGTTTCATTCCTGGCTACTGATGACAAAATAATGTCCGTTAAGAGGCCGCTCGCCTACAGGCCATTCCTCGGCTGGTAGGTAGCCACCAGTGACAAAAATATGTCTGTTAGGAGGCCGGTGTCCAAATGTTTGGTTAATTGCTGGCCACCAATGAAAAATAGTGCCCTGAAGGGGGCGAGCCACAGACCGGTTGTTTCACCCATGGCCACTGATGACAAAAAATGTGTTCGTCCAATGCCAGGTCAAATGTTAACCAACGGCCAGCGCCCGGTCACAGCTCAGTGGTCAATGAAAAAAACTGCTCAACTGGCCGATGCCTGGCCATATGTCATTGGCTGGCCTCCGGCAGTTGGTGACTCCTCGTCACTGGACAATGACCATAACCAGCCATGTGCCGAGCATTTTGTCCAGCCTTCGGCCAGCCAGAAACTGACTGGCCACTATAACCTGGGCCAAAGTCCTGAAATGCATCTTGTGCTGCCTGGGCTGCGTACATAAAAGACTGCACTAGGGTTAACCACCATTACATTGTTACCTTTGCCTAACTTTTTCATTTTATTATGTTTGAAATGTTCATCTTGCTCACGTCTTCCCATGTTTTATTTTAATAAAACTTACAACACGTCGTAGCACAGCCGTGTCGTTCTGAAAATCTGACATGTTACGGAAGGGTTTATTTGTTGACATAGCTTTTAAATGAACTGGACATACTCGTTTTTATAAACATACAAACGTGTTTTTTTTCAATTTATGTGGTGTTGGCTTTCACCTTTTATTGTCAAATGCAGACAGTCGGTTATAAAAATAAATCTTTCACAGGGGGAAATTAAATGCGAAAACATATACGCGCAAATGTATAACACTCGTTATATTATAATCTAGACTCATGTAATCAGGCTCAATAGGGCGACATAAAACATGTCTTTTATAATATGTTGACATTGAGTTTTGAAATCCAGATTCGCTTTCGAAGCGTATATTTTATTTGTAATCGTTATAACTCGTTTTGACATAGGTTGTGTGTTCTCTCTTGTTTACGAATTTGTTAACGGATATATATACTGTGCATTTCATGTACCCTCCATCCCTTCCCCCCACCACCTTTGGAAATATTTTTTTCAATTATATAAATAATGAAGAGAAATAAATATTCTAGGGTGCTGTGTTTTCAAATTTTGGTTCACTTCCTTGTTCTGCCGTTCGATACTTCTCATTACGAACAATTAATGATGTCGTGTTTTGTAATAAAAATATATTTATTAAATTGAATCAATATTTTCATGCGTTTACAAATTAACTTCTAATAATAAAAGTGGATGACTCTAATCAGATACAGCATTTGACATTAGTAGCTCTGTGTGACTATCGAAAAATGAAATATCCAAAACTCACGCACTACCACTGATTGTTTAGTTGCAGTTGTGGTTCACAACAGTAAAGGAATTTCTTTAGGCGTTACCCATGTAGCACGCCAGAGAAACACCCGACTTGGGCACAAGTGTTGCAAATCTAAGAACCTAATTTGGGCCCAGCTAGCTTTTGCTCCATGGCGCTTATCAGTGCCAAAATACGTTGCCTTAATATAGCTCTATTTGGGCGATACTAGGGCATGACAAAGATTGGCTTCTCTCTGTTCCCCAACAGCGAGTGCCGAAGTAGTGCCATACTTCAGCCATAGCTGCCAAAGTAACACCAAATTTGGGAATTTCGAACATGACAAACTTTGGCTTTTATCTGGTCCGCCACACGAGTGCCAAAGTAAGTGCCATACTTGAGCCGTAACTGCTAAAATAAAACCTAATTGAGAATGTCGGACAAGTTAAAGTTTGGTTTTTCTTTGGTTCGCCAAAGGAGTGCCAAAGTAAGTGCCATACTTGATCCATAACTGCGAAATTAACACCTAATTGGGGATTCCGGACATGCCAAAGTATGGCCGTTCTCTGCTTCGCCACAGGGGTTTCAAGTAAGTGACGTTCATGAGACATAACTGCCAAAAACAAAATGTAATTTGGGAATTCCGGATCGTGTCAAAGTTTGGTTTTTCTCCGGTCTGCTACAGGAGTGCCATATTTGAACCATAACTGCCAAAGTAAATCCTAATTTGGTGAATCGGGGCTCTCCAAAGTTCGCCAATTCTCTGTATAGCCACTGGAGTGCCGAATATGACCCAAAAGTGTCAAAGAAAACCCAGACGCCTGCCGAAGGTTGGCATTTTTCTGGCGAGCCACAAAACTGCTCGTTCACGCGCTCGAGAACAATACTAAATTAAATGTTATTTCTAAATACGATGCCCAGATGCTATCATCACCGTTCCCAAGCAACACTGCGATACTTGGCAGTGTCCTGCCAGCGTCGGCGTACGGTCGGTTCACCACCGGCCTAGTTTTGGCGCAATACCTCCAAACAACGCACGTTCATAAAAAATAGTTTTTTTATCGCTCCCCGAAGTTTAGTAAACCACTTTCATTGCACGCAGCTTATTTACGACACGTTTTGAAACGTTCTAATTTTCTGCACAACAAAAAGGAAATTACTTAAAAAAATTATCCTTATTTTTGTTCCAATCATATAATAAATAAAACACGAATGACTGAGGAGATTGAGAGGAAGCAGGACTACAACTAAAATCATGCTTGAAAGGTACTTACTAATAAAATAGCGATATCATTTAGTATGTGATTGATGAATATTTAGACTTGGGCAGCGCAGACGAGTACAAACACAAGGGGAAGAAAGGAGGTCGCCCGCATTTAACGGAAAACTCGCTTTTATCGAAGAGAAGTTTCTTATTGAAGCGCGTCCAACAAACCCAGCATAACAATTCAATGGATTCCGACGAAAAACACGAAAAGTTGGCGCGAACGTATTTCCGCTGTTTTTGACAAAAAACCGCGACGGCGACCGCACAAAAGATGCAGAACACTGAAGAGCGCATCCGGAAACAGTAGACACGTGGGTCCCTACCCACCTTCATAATTTGTAAACCGGCGAAAACTACGGCCCCAGCGATCATATCAGCGCATCAGATCGAGTCACGTGACAAATTTTCTCAAAACCGTTTTTGTCCTACGCATCCTACGGAGAGAGGTCATGCGTTCCGCTCCACCCCTCTGATTTGCTTAAAGCGGCCGTCGCATTTTCTAGCAGCCACACGAAGACACAAAAGTAATGGGGGAAGCCTAACAAAAGGTGAGGTCGAAGGTAGTTGGACAATTCAGCTAAGCTTCCTTTGCATTTTTGACTGACAGAACGAAAAGGGAAGAATACAAAGGTAGAGTTTCATAGTCGAAGCTTGGTATGCCACTTTTATTTTAAGGGGGGGGGGGGTTGGATTGTGAGAGCAATGAGTGCCGGGTTTGATGTTGTGAAATGCTTCAAGCTATAGCGTTAAAAGAAATCGTCGCTGCCAGGATTTGAACTAAAAAAAATGCTGAAACGTTCCCCCGAGTGTGAAGCGGGCGTGGTACTAAAGAGTCACAGACACTGCTGCTTTTTGCTATAGCTAAGCCTTGACGGTTTTCAATCACAAAGCTAGACACACACAGAGCTTCACTTCAACTTTTGCAACGCTTCGCCTAGTAATTGCCAGTGTTGAGGGGACGTGCACACATAAGTCTCGCACACCGCTCACTCGATGGCACGGTTGCGGTAACGTCGAACCAGTCTCACGGCGTGTCTGGATACTGGTGTGTGTACCTACGCACGAGTGCAATAATCCGGCGCAACCTGCGTTTGTAAAATCGCCGTTGTCTTTTCCTGCTGTGGCAAAACTATTTCGGCCCAGCCTTTGGATTGTGGAAATCAACACACACTCAAAGTATAACAAAAAGGTGCGAAAATATTAAAGATTATTTTTGATTTAATTAATTTTCAAACAACTCCCACACCACCAATACCTCAACGGTCATCTACCTCCATAAAGAAACAAATGATCGCCAACGGGTACTGCCCTGATTGAACACCGCTGTGTTCGCTGCACTCAACATCAGAGTATAACACAGCCTTAACCGTATTTCTAGACAGCGGAGCCTCACTCTGGCACTTGCCAGGCAATTTAGGCGCAGAAGGTACAGGAGACAGCTGAACTATCAGGAAATGAAGCCTAACTTCGGAAAATTGTTTGGCGATTTGGGCCCTCAGATGACAGATGACAGCCGAATTGCCAGGCGGTAGGCCAAACTCTGCCACTCGTCTGGCGATTTCGGCCCAAAGAGGCCAGATGATAGCCATTTTACTAGGTAGTAAAACCTAACTCTTGAACTTCTTTGACGAGTTAGGGCCAAAATACCAAGACTCTTGCGAAAGTAGGTCAGATTTTGCTTTACTTTGGTTTATTTGGGCTTCTCTAGTCCCAAACCTCCCACACAATGCTAAATCGAGGTCCAAAACTCTGTGTGACCTGGGTAAACAAGCGGAGAGTAGCATATGTAGGTAGTGCATTACTTACAAACAGTAAGATGTAAATAAAAATAACATCTACGATATGTTGTAAATGACAGATCAAGCGTGAGAGTTTTGTAAGACGTAGCAAACAAAACATTATGCTTAGGGTTTTAATACTCAAAAAAGTAGCTCTCCAAGAGTAGTACCGATCACAATTTCGTGGTCACAAATTCCTGAATTTATTTTTTTACATAAAACACACTTCCCTATTTTAGCGGTTTTAATTTGTGGGAAACTAATTCCAACGGTCGATTTACAACTGTCTCGAGGTTTGGTCATAATTTGTGGCCTGCATAAGCTATAGTAGTGTTGCGGTGGTGCTAATTTTAACAATTTAGTTAGTGCAAATATTTAGTCAAGCAACCCTATATACACCTTTTTCGTTTAGCCTCGCACCCAGCCACGTTGTCTCCATATCCGGTATGCGTTCCGAAAAAAAAGCAAGAGATTACAGCTCTGAATAAATAAAAAAGTATAGAGGGTCATAACAAGAACGACTGACGGTTGCAATTAAAATGTTAACACGTTCTACTGTCAAGGCGAGAAGAAAGCGATGTTTTCACGCATACCGGAAGTTCCAGAATTAAAGATGGCGGCGTCCACGCAGAAAAGGTGTATACATCCTTGAGGAATATCAGGCCGTTTGATGCAAGCTAGACTTATAATGACGTAATATTCACAAAATGAAGAGCAGGAATTCGTTAATTAAAATATTATGCCATATAAGCTGCAATACTCTTGTGCATGGGGACATCACGGTGTAAGAAGGCTGTGGTGAAGTAACGCCGTCTCTGGAGGTGTTCCATTTTAGTTCCTGTTTCTAATACGCGCCAACGTATGCCGCCACAGACGTCGAAGCCTACGAAGGTCGTCTGCTATGCTGGTAGTGAACAGTTCAGCGAGTGCAGAGAAGCTTTGCACGTGTGAAACTGAACGTGACATTTAAACATGGCACTTTGAAGCGACGTTGGATAGTTCTGACGTGATGTAAAGCTATTAAACGTTCCAAAGACGAGATTCTGGCCGGTGTCATTTTCAGCATGTTTCCGTGTGGCGCGGGCTTTATTTCTTTGTAAAGTAAAAAAAACTCATGCGTTTCGGGTTGTTGAGATCGTGCACAGTGCTGTGGAATGGTAAATGGTCAAGTGTGTAAAGAGCGGGCCCTCCGATTCAAGCGTACTATGTTCACTCGAAGTGCCCGGAATTGATTGCCAGATGTTAGACACTTCAATCCTGTTGTGACTGCGGTATGCTAGTTGCTTATTAAGTACACTCCGATCCCACAGCAAGCAAAGCGCGTCCCTAGTTTTCACAAACAAGTCCACTTTAAAATCAGAAAAAATGACGTGTTGTTGGAAATTTTCTTGTGATATAATAATATATGTTCATGGACCACGCTCACACTAATGCATAAAAAGTGATTCTGGTTGGAGTGCTACTTTTTTATCGCTTCATTCAGCGCAAATGTCTACTAAATATTGTCAATGGAGCTCACCTGCAGACAGGAATCATTGCACTTTACTTCCGCTGCACAAGCGCAATGAGGCTGAGGCGTGGTAGAGATATGCTTCGATATATGAAGTTTTTGCATTGAACACAGAACCAAATTGTTAACATAAATCAGAAGGTTAGCAAACTTTAGTTTCGGAACAAGCAACATTCGAAGAACAAAAACGAATGGCTCCCTACGTTTTCACATCCAGATAAAGTAAACCTAAACGCTAGACGGTGGGCATGGAGGGTTCGCGGCTGTTTTTTTTTATTTATCGTTTTTCGTTAGGTTTCAGGGATAGCCTTGAAACTTTCATTGGCAGTGCGCCTTTCGCCAGAGCAGCTTTGCGTGGCGCACTTACTAGGACGTGGACCTTGTAGACGTCTTACCAAGATTTGCTCATAAAACTTCATTCAAAATGTCTCTCGCAGAAAAACTCTGTCAACTACAACAGGCGTTTTTTTTTGTTTGTTTTTTGCGCGGGATTGCGTTAAGTTATGTTTTTTAGGCAGTTTTGTTTTTTGCGAGTAGCATGAAAAGGGCAGCTTCCCCGTTAACGTTTTGTATACCGTGTTACACCGTGGTACGAAGCACTTCTTCCCCTTTACTGCCATGTTCCGCAAGCCTAAACTGGCCAGAAACAAAACGATAACCGCAGAAAGCTGCGCAGCGATGCAGCCCGGCGCACGATACCGCCCTGCTACCGCTCACTAAAGGATTGCCTCGGCGTTGGTGACGCGCCCTGGTGGCAGAAGAGGGAACTCTGTGCCGGTCTTCACCATGACGAGTTCTTCCGCGGATGCGAAGAATTACGCGACCTGAAGTCCTTTTATCACCGTGAGTGGCATAATTAAAATTGAACACAACGGAAGAGTTTACAGAACCGGAATAGCAATAGGCCCATTTTCCGGCAAATAATTTAGGTTGTCCCGATCTTCAAAAAAAATAACAATCAATAATGGTGAGCATATAAAATAATAATAATAATAATATATAATAATAATAATAATAATAATTAATATAATAATAATAAATTCAAGTTTAAATAAAAAAATTAAGTTAATATTATTTATTGTACGTCCACATTAAAAGCAGGTACAGAGGCGGGTACATCAAAGCCATCTACAGTTTGAACGATGAACGTCATCCAGATAGCACGCCAAAGGAACGCCCAAGTTGGTTAAAGCTTTGGCAAAGCTAAGGGTCTAACTTGGGCCGAGTTAGGTTTTGCTCCATGGCCCGTGTCAGTGCCAAATTAGGTTGCCTAACTTTAGCCCGAGTTTGGCGATCCTGGGGCATGCCAAAGTTTGGCTTTTTTCTGGTCCGCCACAGGAGTTCCAAAGTAAGTGCCATACCCTATCCATAACCAATAACCGCCGAAGTAAAACCTAATGGAAGGATTCCGAACACAGCAAATGTTTGGCTTTTCTCTGGTCCGCCACAGGGATGCCAAATTAAGTGGCATACTTGACACATTACTGCGGAAGAAAAATAATTTTAAGACTCGGACGTTTCAAAATTTGGCTTTTTGTCTGGTCCGTCAAAGTAGTGCCAGAGTGAGTGCCATACTTGAGCAATAACTGCCGAAGGAAAACGTAATTTGGGGATTCCGGACGTGCCAAAGTTTGGCTTTTGTATGGTCTGCCACAGGAGTATCAAAGTAAGTGCTATAGCTGAGCCATGTTAGTCAGGCTGAATCCTAATTTGGCTATTTGTGAAGTGCCAAAGTTTGGCTTCTCTATGGCCTGCCACAAAAGCGCCAAAGTAAGTGACATAATCGAGCCATAGCTGCTAAAGTAAATATTGGTTTGGGGATTCGGTGCATGCAAAATTTGGCTTTTCTCTGGCTGGCCATTCGAGTGCCAGATATGTGCAAAAAGTACTAAAGAATGTCCAGAGACTGCTTTGGTGTGCCACAAGACTGCGTTTTAGCGCGCTCCAGAAAAAAAATATAAATTAGATATTCGTTCAAAACACGATGGTAAGATGCCTACATCTCCTTTTTAAGCAGCACGGTGATACGTGGCAGTGTCGTACCAGCATTGGCAAGCCGTCGTTTAGCCACCACTCAGTAATGGCGCAACATCGTGCGAGTAATACATGGACGAACAAAATTGGTTCTGTCGTTCTCAGAAATTTATAAATGCACTATCATTACACATAGCTTATTTCGACGCATTTTCAGAAGGGTATAACACAAAGGAAATTATTAAATATACTTACAACTGATTTCATGCCAAGCACAACTCATTAATCATACACGAATGACGGAGGATATTGATAGGAAGCAAGACGACTCTTAGAAGCATGCTGGCAATGTACTTCGTAATAAAAGCGGCATCATGCAATTCGTGATAGATGCATAATCCGACTCGAGCTGCGGAGAGCGACACAACACGAGGTCGAGAATGACGGAGGTCGCCCACATTTACCGGAAGACTCGCTGTCGCCGAAGAGCAGTTTCTTATCGAAGCGCGTCCAACAAATTCAGTACAACAATTACATGGACTCCGACGAAGAAAACGGCCATTACCGAAAAGTTGGCCCGAACGTATTCCGGCTGTTTACGACGAAAAGCCACGACCGCGACCGCACGAAATCTGCAGAACACTGAAGAGCGCATTTCGGAAACCGGACTTACGTGGCCCACTCATTTCCATAACTTGACAAACGCCGAAAATTACAACCCTAGTGATCCCATCAGCGCGGCTAAAAGAGTCGCATGACAAATTTACGTCCAAGCGTTTTTGTCCGACGCGTCCTCTGAAGAGAGATGACGCGTTTCGCTCCATCCATCTGATTCGCTTGAAGCGGCCGCCGCGCTCGCTCACAACTACAACCACGAGGGGTCCGGTGGCCGCGTTTCAGCTCGATAATCCTGTAACGCTGTCCAAGAAATAAAAACGCATCAGCCAATGTTTAAGCAGCACATCATAAAAACAAAATGGTAAATACTACCTTTACGAATGTGCATGACAATTTATGCTCCACATTGGAAAACTCGAGGCTGAGAAGAGATAGAAAAGCAAATTGGCCGAAATCGCCGCTGCCCCGCGCTGATTCTCAAGAAAGTTCGCTAGCATTTCACGCAGCGGTAATAGATAACAAAGCAAGGCGAACGCAGCCTGTCAGCACGTTTCCGCTAGGTGACCGTTCCCGAAACCCCTCCTCTTCCTGGTGCAAGCACACCAGGTCACTTATCCTGTGCATGAAGGACCGCGGCCGCACAGGATCGGCTGGTCATAGAAAGCGAAGGCGTGACGTAGCACCCTGCAACTGAGCTGCAGGGTGGGACAGCGGGGCTAGGTCATACATGGCCGACGGCGAGGCGCCGCGAGGCGCCGTGTACGGGTGGCCCAAAGGTGGGTTAATATTTTGTAATGAGCCATCCACAGACTGTCGCCACGAAGCGGCGCGAACGAAGAGGGGGGGGGGGGGAGTGTTAAGGTGCGCGCCAGACATACACCCGCCGTGTCCCACTGCGCGGCACCGAAATCACCGAATGGGGACGTCGCCGGGGATCTTCGGTTACTAGGTGTTGCGTAACGGCGTCGCTCTCTACACTCTTAATCTGGGGCCGTCAAACGTCACGGCCATAGCTGTGACGTTCAAAATTTTCAGGACTTAGCCGCGAACTGATCCAGCCCCGTTGAAATAGCCGTGTACAACGTCACGGCTGCAGTTGGCCCTTCCTCTCTTTGGTAGTGCGAATGGCAATATAGGTGGCTCCGTAGGCTGCCCTATAAAGTTTGGCGGCCCGTCTTAGCAGGGCCGGCAAACACTGGCCGGTATGCGCATAATAGCGCGAAAAACACTCTGTTGTCCGCTAGATGGCGGCAGTTGAGACCGCCCAGCGCTCCCCGAGGGCGCAGCCAGCGTGGCACGCATGCGCATAACGATCATTTCTCATCTCGGTGTGCAAGGTGTGCAAGGACGATGAATTTCGAACGTACGAAGTACGAATCTAATCGGACGCATCTGCGGGTGACATTTGTTTTCTTATCATGGTCATGTAAGCCTATGTTAGAGAATGCGCCGAAGCCGCGGGACAGTGAGTTAGTTCTTCAGGATGTTCACGTCGAAGGATACCAAAGGAATTCGACGCGGGCGGTGTAACCATAAGGAAACACGTGAATGCGATGGGTTCACACGGCCCGCTGATCTGGCGGTACGACCAGCACGACCACCACTATTGAGCCAACTTGGCTGGTGCCGCTACTGCGGGCACAGTCCTCTTCGGCATAACCGACTGGCTAATTATGTAGCTCACTGGCTGATAACGAATTAGAGTTAATTGCTGAAAGGCTTCCTAACTAGTAACTTTTGTTCTCGCCATCAGAGGACAAGTGGGACCCTGTCCTGGATGATACAGGTATCTATACACAATATTTTTCTATTCTAAGAAGCACGTTTGGAATCGCCTCTTTTCATATTATTCGGATACCGGCTGGCGTCGCCGGTGGAAAGCGGAAAACAGGTTTACTTCGTTTCACCTTAGCATGGACTAACCATAACGGCTACAAGCACGGACTCTTCGCGTTTGACTCCGGCTAGGCTGTGCACAAGCACTCGTGGTGGGTGACAATTTTTAAAGTTATCGGGTCACAGTCGCATCCCTTACGGTTTGCCTATGGTAAGGCGAGGCAAAGAAAAGCTAGCCGGCTATGCCTCGATGGTGGCCACCAGCATTTTACAGCGACAAGGTGAAAATAGTTTATAGGAGGGTACTTTTCTCTTGCCGAAGTGTCCGCCGATAGAGCACGGCGTATACGGCGCACTCATCAGCTCGCCGTCCGAGGTATAGAGTCGTGGATCTCGGCCGGCGTCGACGATCGCGCTGAGCAAAGGAGGACGGCCACACAAGGAACATTTATACGAAAATTTATGATGAATGTAACTATCTGTAACAATGTTTTTCGAATATATTTTGCGGCTCAAAAATTAAACTGCGACGTGACTATGTGCATGACGTCTTACAAAGAGACGTCAGGCTCAGTTCCACGTCACAGCATTATTTTTACAGTGAAAATATCCTGTACTTCTCAATCCCCTGGCTTTCTTCGTAGATCACAGTCCTGGATCCTCCGTGATACTCTGCGGGGGATTGGACGACGGAGCATTTTTATAACTAGCAGAAAACGGGCCATCTAGAAGACGTGCACAGCTATAAGACGGGCCAGCTAAAACGCAGCTAAAAACGGGCCAGCAAGATCCAACTTGTCACGACAAATTTCGGGGCCACCCAAAAAGGGACGGCAAACGGGCTGGCAATTTTAGGTGGCCTCAAAATTTGCCGTGACAAGTTGGATCTCATTTGTCACAGCTATAGGTGGCTCCTTAGGTGGCACCACATTAAGAGTGAATAACCAGCCAATCCAGTGTGGCCTCGGTTGCTATGCGTCCTGTCGCCGAGCCTCTCGAAATATGCCCCCCGCCACCTCCTGTCGGCACTTGCAGAAGGTGTTTTCTAGCCAATTTCCACAGCCGGTAATTCCGCGGCGTCATGCCTTGCCGAGGTTGCCAACTTTATACATGTTTGCTACAAACCAGTTCAAGGTCAACGGATGTACCAGGGTACTAATAAGAATTAATTAAAAATAGAAGCACCAGCTTGCCTACTGTCTTTTTCGTTTTTTTTTCTTCTCACTTTTACGACAATTTATACTCCGCAATTTATAGCCAGATACGTCGAGGAAATTCAGCATCCAGAAGATATCTTATGTGGCAACGACCGATTTTCTGCGAAAGAATACGAACACATAATTTCAACCTCCATTCATTGAAATATAATATTGGAGCACTTCATACAAAGCTCAACAAATGAGTACGCAAAAAAAGCTTCCAATCGTGGGCTGCCCTGTTTAGTGTCCTAAACATACGTTCCTGCGCTCGTGTTTCCCAACGCAATAACATCAGAAAAAATATGAAAACCTCGCAAGAACCATAAGCTTACTGACCTTGTTTATAGACCACAAAACAAGAGCGGTCGATAAGTTCCCACCTTCTCTCTGACATCCGATTGACGAGAAATCGACTTGACAAAACGAAGCAACCCCCAAAAAAATACCAAAGTGCAAGAAGTGACAGGCGGTAAACGACGCAGAGATAGTTTCGATTTTGCGATCCATATCGGCACCAGTGGCAGACCAAGGATGTGTTCGTGGACGAAGTGGAAAAAGGGGGACGACATCGCTTCGAGAGAGAGCAGTATGTCAGTGTCGCGCCATCGGGAGTAAGCATTTTCAACTGCCCTGTCAAGTGCGCGCGACTCGCTTGCTGTTTGGCACCGTGCCCAGAGTTTCCGAGACGTCTAATACATACTTTCTGTGTTCGCGTTCTTCGTGTTCGTCTATTTCGACCTTATCCGGACTGTCTTGATAGTGTAGCCTTTGATATATTATGCAGGAGCGGGCTATATATGTATGTTTTGGGACTGCAGCCCATGGAGGAGATTCATCACTTTGATGCATGCGGGTGCTCTAGTGATTAACATTTGGCAGAATGTGCTACTCGACATGTGATAGAAATTGATTATTGTTTGCCTTTTTTGCAGAAATGTTTTCGAAACAAACATTCCAAATTACGTGAGAGGTCAATGTTAAGAGAAGACAAAAACAAATTCGATATGATATTTCTTCTCTAGACTAGTACAATCCCCCAGTATAGAGGCTGCGATTTAACTACACAGTATAGTAGAGTTGTATGGGCCAGCATTTTCTTTTTTTTCTTCTGGAAATTCAGAGTCTTTCTAAAGCCCGCGAGATCGAAGGCTTAAGTTAGAGTTTCCAAACGGAACGTTCTTTGGCCTGAGCCTGGATACCTCGGTCGTAAGTCAGCGAGCAACTTTCAAAGTTATGCCTGATTGCCTGTCAGTGTGGCTGTCCTCTGGAGCCTTTTTGTCTAAATCATAAAAGAAATGCAAGAGCGAGGCTTCACATTTATGATTGTTTGGTTTTCACGTGGAAACATTGGAAGAAAATTATTCAAACAAAAGCCGGAATTAAGCTTCACTGCAGATTGTTATGTTGATACGTGGAATCTTTGGTTGAAGTTTGGTACTTTGAAAGTTATGTGGCATACCATAGAAAAACTATAACCTAAGGAAAGCGTACTTCGGCCCTAAGTAACGCCTTAGGGCAATACATATGAACTCCATGTTAGTCTATATAATTCCCAAATTGATTCAAGTAGGACGTTTTTCTGGTGTGCTACCGGGTCATTTGCGTGGCATTATATTCAGTGAAAACTCCTCCTTTATAATATAATAAAATAGGAGCCACGCATCGCGAAAGACGATAGTCTATTTTGCAACCTGATACATATGCATATATACATATAGATACATAAAAGTGCATCATGTGGTTTGCGTTTACCGATTTTAGAGGCGTCTGACGTACACATATAAATACGCCAACTATTATAACGGCATCAGGCCTTGAAGAACATGTTAAATTATTTGACCTCCACGTTGTCAAATTGTCATTTTAAATGCAAATGACAAGGAAGATACTGTCGAGCTGGTGGAGTTGGAACTTCATATAAAACATGCATAGACCTATATGTGTCTGTTGTCCCCGTTTTTCTTCTTTCTTCTTTGGTCCCGGGTTTTCAAGGTGGCGAATTAGTTTCCAAATGTTTAGAAAATGAAGAAATCGAGCTGACAAAATGTTTATATGTACTAAAGAGTGCGTACAATATAACAAAAATATTTTCATAATTATTCAAACATGTAAAACATTTTGAAACCTTGTTTGAATCCTCAGGAACTCCAATAAATACCAAAAAGTATGAATAGAACAAAGTTTTAATATATCTTTATGTTTATACTGCTAAGGAATTGAAATGAAACAGCTAATGAAGGCGGGTTAATAATCGAAAAAAATAATATTATAAAGTCAAAATCTCAACTTTTATTCTAGGGTTGTGTGCGTATGTTCCTGGATCACACGTTCTTATATATATTTTTATCGCCCTTTCATTGAAGCCTTTTCAGTTTTAATCTCGCAAGCACGCGCCAACAGTTCGTCTGCGGTGCTATGCAAGGTCACTTTTTTTGTGCATATATATATATATACATTTTACAGAGCCTAGCTTTCATTTTATCATCTTCACGAACGAGAGCGTTTTGGGCGCTCTCCTGAATATATTTTGCGGTGCGCGCACTGATACACAAGGCTCTAGAGGGAAATCGACCGTAAACCTCATGCGTTTTTCCTCTTTTTTTTATGCAGTGCCAAGAAATCGAAAATATGGGCTCAAAAGTGCAAACCTCCTCGGCACAAACACACACGCCCCAAAGTACAGCGTTAGCATTTCCGTTCTTACTAGTTTTTTTTTTTTTTGTGCTTTTGGAGTTTTTTTTGTAATTAAATATTCGCGCTTTTTTATTGTTCAATAACTTTCGCGTGGAAGGCTAAGAGGACGCAGCGAATGCGGTTCTTTCCTTTGGTAATAAAGGTACACATGGCGACGTCGAGGCGGAAGCCCCGTTTTTGTTCGAAGTGCTGACCGCACATAAAGCGAGGCATATCGCGCCGTATCAGCGTTTCCGACCCGTGAAGCTACCCGCGTGATCTTTCATCCGCCCCTTGAGTTTTTCTTCTAAATATTACACGCTCAGCTGGCGTTTGTTTAAATCTAAAAGCCGACGTAAAGTGGACTTCTCCCTTTCATTGCTACCTTTTTGAGTGCTCGGTCACAAGCATAGAGATTCAATGATGTGACATTTTCCGAACTATACGTAGCACCTTGCAGTGCTCGAAAATGATCTAGGATTCTGTAAAGCCCATACGTGAAGTATGTGCTCGATGTTCGAATACTTGATATACCATCGTTTTCCACTGACCACAATTAGAAGCATAGCGTTTATAGTTTTGATGAGATATCTTTAACTGGTGTAGAAGATGGCGTCCTGATATTAAAGTGTCAATGACACGCAACAGGCGTATCAAAAATAACGCTCACATGTATTATAACAACATTCGTTGTTGGGCCTTTTAGTGCATGGCGCTTTTCTGTGTCCCTTTTCTCTTCTTCATCACTGTTCGCACTTACAACCCATACAAAAATGGTCTATGGTCGGCTATAGAAAATCCTTTGTATGGCCGGCTATAGCAAATTGGCCCAATTAGCTATAGCCGCTTCTATGGCTGTCTATAGCTTTTCCTATGGTCTCCCCTATGGTTGTCTATAGCTTTTTCAATAGAAATTTCGCTATCGAATTTTGTATGGTTTAATCTATGGGTCTCTTTAGAAAGGATGCTATAGCCGCCTATGGCTTTTCTTTTGGTTCCTTTGGTCGTCTATAGCTTCTTGTAAGGTCTGCTATAGAGATCTCTATGGCTTACTTTATGGATCTTTTTAGACACCGTGCTATAGCTGCCTATGACTTTTCCTATGGTTTCTTTAGCCGCCTATTGCTCTTTGTATGGTCCGCTATAGCTCATTCTATAGTTTGTCCTATGGTTCTCTATACCCATCGTGCTACAGCTGCCTATGGTATTTCCTATGGTTCCTTTAGCCGCCTATAGATTCTTGTATGGTCTGCTATAGAGATCTCTATGGCTCACTCTATGGATCTTTTTAGACACCGTGCTATAGTAGCCTATGGCTTTTCCTATGGTTTCTTTAGCCGCCTATTGCTCTTTGTATGGTCCGCTATAGCTCATTCTATAGTTCGTCCTATGGTTCTCTATACCCATCGTGCTACAGCTGCCTATGGCATTTCCTATGGTTCCTTTAGTCGCCTATAGCTTCTTGTATGGTCTGCTATAGAGATCTTTATGGCTTACTCTATGGATCTTTTTAGACACCGTGCTATAGTAGCCTATGGCTTTTCCTATGGTTTCTTTAGCCACCTATTGCTCTTTGTATGGTCCGCTATAGCTCATTCTATAGTTCGTCCTATGGTTCTCTATACCCATCGTGCTACAGCTGCCTATGGCATTTCCTATGGTTCCTTTAGCCGCCTATAGCTTCTTGTATGGTCTGCTATAGAGATCTCTATGGTTACTCTATGGATCTTTTAGACACCGTGCAATAGCAGCCTATGGCTTTTTCTATGGTTTCTTTAGCCGCCTATTGCTCTCTGTATGGTTTGCTATAGCTTCTTCTAGAGCTCGTCTTATGGGTCTCTTTACCATCGTGCTATAGCTGCCTGTAGTTTTTCTTTTTACCGCAATCGTATGAAATGTGAAACAAATTATTTGTTGTCACTGTACACCTTTAAAAAAAAACTTGTAAGACGTGTCGAACTTCATAACCCCATTTAAAACGAAGAGCTAACATTTAAAAAAACAAAAACACAAATGCACTCACCCAGGTGTTCGCAAAAGCACAGGTAAACAGACACAAGGAATTGTTTTCAAATCTTTTAGAAGTTTATTACACACAGCCCATTCTGTAGACAAGCACAAACTAAGCAATCTGTAATATGTGAAGAGGTACTACTGAGGTGTTATACAACTTAGAATATTGCAAAGCAAACAAGAACCAAAGAACCTGGGTAGTGTCTAGTCTCCCGGCAGCCGGCCGAATTCCCCCCTTCCGAAATTCTACTGCCAGTCGCCACTCATTGGCGCTGCAATCAGTTCATCGAACGACGTTTCATCGACAGATCATTTCATCAACACGTGATGTTTATAAACAACTCAAAATATATTGTGTTTGTTTTTTTTTGTAACGATTTGCTGCAGACTCGCCAAGAAGTAGCGTGAACGGGTGGGCTGAATCGGTGAGCACGCGCCTCAGGAATACAGGCGCGACGAAATGTCCCTGCAGCGTGCAATTCGCGTAACGTGTGTCGACGAAACGTTAGTGTCGACTAAACGTTGTCCAGGAAACGTGTATCCACGAAAAGGTGTCCATGATACGTGTTTTCACAAAACGCAGAAAGAATAAGAAAGTCAGTATTCTAACTGCAATTTTCACATGATTTCAGACAGCTAATTGGAAGGCGACTGCGGTAGAATTTCGGGGAAATTATTCTCCCAGCTGTCAAAGATAGGCACTGCCAGAGATAGACACTACAGAACGGTCAATTGTCGCCGAGTAGGTTGCAGCGCACTTACGTTGAAAATACCGGACTTGAAAGATGTAATCCGAGATTGTCGACACGGGCACTGCAGAAAAACCACTCAAACACAAAACCGAGAAGGAAGGGATCCGTGAAGATTCACCACGATGTAGCACAAGCTGTCATTTGCCGAACCGAACACTGAACGCATCACAAGAATGTCTTGGGCTTCTTTGAAGAAATCGCTTGTTGCCGACATACGGGTAGGACTTTTCGATCGAGATACCCTTTACCATAGAAGCGAAACCCACCGCAGCCCC
>JAZHYW010034792.1:0-24300 GCA_037355805.1 Ixodes ricinus | reverse complement strand
ACACCATCTAGCGTTAGAACTTTGAAGTGCTCATCGCTAACACTGCTGACATCTGGTGGTAAAAGCTTCGACATGCTAAATTTGGGCATCATCTGAAGATTCCCTTAGCACCAGCTGGATACCGCTAAATTTTGGCTGGGGTGACGGTAAAACTTTGTGAAGTTCACAGGCCGTGCTACATCTTGGCCCAGCGTAAAGCATTGAAGTTGCCCTGCCGTGCGCTTAGCACGCATGGTCATCTGTATCCAGTTAATATTTTTAGGGGTTACGGTAAAAATTCGAAGCGCACGAACCGTGCTAGGTTGAGAAACAGCGTAAAGATTTGACGTGGCACTGCCATATTTTGAGGGCTGGCCCCAGCGCGTAAAACTCTGAAGTGGCCATAATAAAATTTCGAGCCGCGCACAAACTTTGCACAGTCCCAGCCAATCGTGGTATACCCGACACCTAGTTTTAAAACTTTGAACTGGTCGAAGATTATTTTAAACTTCAATGAGATGAAGATAGCATTTCCTCTTCTGAATTTCGCGTGCGCAAAGTTTTAGTCTGGAATTTAGGCGTATGAGTTTTCACCTCCGTTCATAGATGGAGCGCGTTTTTGTTGCTAAGCGTCTTTGTTGTTAGGGCATGAGTGACATCTTGTGACGTAGGTGTGACCTTACGACATCTGTTCGGTGAAAAGTTCAATTGCTCGTGTGGCTAAGGCGTGCTCATCCGTATTTTCGCGCGCGCGCAAGTCCGGAGTTTTGTGCGTGTGAGTTGCCGATTCCGTTTGTAGATGGCGCGCACCTGAATCCTTTAGCTGGCGTGAACCTTTACCATAGTCACGCGACATCTCTAGGTAATTTTAGCGCCAGCTTGGTAGATGGCGTCAACTCTGTGGCGCGCGCGTCATCTCTCGCCCATTTAGCGTCATCTGTCTGCTGAACGGAGCTGTGTGTGAAATGGAACGGAGCGTTGCCGCATACAAACGCTAAAAATGAGACAAATATGGTGTTTCATTTTTTTATTATCGTACGCTCTAAAAACACCCAAGCTTCTAAATCAGCTACGGCGCTTAATTTTTTCCACTCTACGCAACAAAGACATAATTGGAAACGCTTTACACACCAAAAGAATGTACAACACAAGCAGTTTCAAGACACATCCGAGGCAAACAAGTTGTAAAATGACATCTCACGAGCAACGCGCGATACAATCCTCTGGCAACGCTTTACACAAAAATGTACAACACAAGCAACTTCAAGACACATCCGCGGCAAAAAAAAAAAATGAATGTTGTGAAACGACATTTTACGAGCAACGCGCGATACAATCCTCGCATCTCAGATAACTCGGTGACGATGTTGCTCACAAATATTTTACAACAAAAGGGACAATGAAATAGAATTGGATCCTCTACATCTGGTAGACGAAGCAATGAAACACCACTTACCTATTTCTTGTCGTAAACGAGGCGACTTCGCAGGTTTCCACCCGTCTTTTTTGTAGCCAAACAGCTTCGTTGGTTTCAGGCTCCAATCCCTCGTCGTGTACATCCTGTTAGGAACGCGGCGGGCTGCAAGATCCGAACTAGTTTCTGTGACTATCTCGACACTGTAGAGGTGCATACATAACGTACCTACTAAAAAATATGAGACATGATCCAACAGCGTACGCTTTCGTTGTAACAGGTGTCTGACCGGGTTTACGGGCGAGAACCCAGTCTAACTTTCTGGCGTAAAAATACCTCGTTGGCATTTAAAAAAAAAAAAGTCTCGGAAAGTTGTTATGCCTACAAAATGGTTCTCAGCAAGGAGAAGATCAACACGCTGGTCAACTCGCGTCATCAACTACCTTCAGTGGGCAGACAAGGTTTTTTACTCGCTGTCACAACCAACCACATTCACTGAGAAACAATTTTGCGCTCAAAGGCCCTGTGGGAAGCTTACAGGGAACGTTTTCGGAAACACGTATCCGCACAAATGTTCACGATACGAGAATGCTGTACCTCTGTAAGCCCCGTTCGCGGGATGCAAAACGGCGAACACCGCAAATACAAAGCACATGTCCCGTTAAGATTCGCGAAGACGCTCACTGACACTGACGAGGCATTGCGTCGAGGCAATTGCTTCGGCAGAGAAAAATTTCCGCTACCAACGGCCGGAGGAAAGAGTCGTCCCAAACTAATAGCACAAAATTTGATCCCGATGAAAAGAATCCCGAGCCTTGTAACTGATAATGCTCCAACCGGGCAGCTATTTCCGTGCCACGCTGAATCGAACTACCGTGATATTACCGTCCACAAATGCGGTTTGAACCTGACTACGAAAAAAAGTGCACAGTCACATCCCTGGCGTAGTCAGGAAGGACACGTCCGAGCTCGACATTGAGGAGTCACAAAAGAACGCAGCGGAAGACCAAAATGTCTGTGCACGTTTCACAAAAGCTCTGCATGTTGCCCAAAAAAGGTGGCCACGTCGTGCGCATCTGTGTTTCTTTCGTGTAACTCGTATACTGAGACATAATTTTACGAAGAACGCACACTCTTTCGCAAAACGAAATGCATAGCGAGGGAGGCACATGGCGAACCAAGACTAAGTGAACTTGCAGCGGCTCTGCACTTGAATAATGCTGTCGGTCGTCGGGAGGCACAGGGGACGAGTAACCACGATGGGGATGAGGTGGCTGGAGCAGATATTTGTAGATATGCGACGATCAGGTTACGAGGTTTCCCATAGATTGGGATGAAGTGGCTGAGACGATATTCGTAGAGATCCGACGATCAAGTGACGAACTGGCTCAGGTATCAGTGACCTTTTCAGATATAAAAAAAATCCTATTAGGGAGGAGAACGCTAATAGGATTTTAATAAATAAATAAAAAAATCCTATTAGCGGGGAGAACGCTAATAGGAACAAGTTGAGCAGTCTAAAAGCCTATAAACTTTGGAGCTGCTCACCTGCTGAGCATGAAGGGTGTGATGGCGGACCGACGTGATTTTCCCCCTCTCGATGACCAAATGCTAAAACAAAATGTCTTATTAGCAAGGAAAACGCGAGGCTTTTTAGTCTGCTCACTTTGCAGCACGAAGATCAGCTCATCTGCTCACCCTGCAGCACGAAGATCAGGAGAGAAACGATGCGTGAGTCGGGTATAGTTCGAGCGCGACAGTTTTGCGCGTTTGCAACAAGCGCTCATCGAGGAAGGGCGCCCGCGGTCTATCTCGAAACACCGACCTTGAAGCGGTTTGACTGGTTTTCCTTCTTTCCAACCGCTGTCTCCTTTTAACTGGTTAATGGCAGTTCCATTGGGCGTGCGCATCCCACAGTAATTGCTTAGAGGAAAATCTGCGTTAAACATTGCGACTCCACCGTTTACTGCGATTGCACGGCATATGACTCCCTGGGCATACTCAAGCTTTGGGACTTTATAAAACATTTCGGGCTTTTTTTCAGCATTTGGTCATCGAGAGGAGATAATCACGTCGGTCCGCCATCACACCCTTCATTCTCAGCAAGGTGAGCAGTCTAAAAGCCTATAGGCTTTTCAGACTGCTCACCTTGTTCTATTAGCGTTCTCCTCGCTAATAGGATTTATTTATTTATTTATTAAAATCCTATTAGCGTTCTCCTCCCTAATAGGATTTTTTTTTATATCTGAAAAGGTCACTGATACCTAGCCAGTTCGTCACTTGATCGTCGGATATCTACGAATATCGTCTAGCCACTTCATCCCAATTATGGGAAACCTCGTAACCTGATCATCGCATATCTACAAATATCGTCTAGCCACCTCATCCCCATCGTGGTTGCTCGTCCCTGTGCTCTCCCGACGACCGACAGCATTATTCAAGTGCAGAGCCGCTGCAAGTTCACTTAGTCTTGGTTCGCCATGTGCCTCCTCGCTATGCATTTCGTTTTGCGAAGAGTGTGCGTTCTTCGTAAAATTATGTCTCGGTGATACGAGTTACACGAAAGAAACACAGATGCGTACGACGTAGCCACCTTTTTGGGCAACATGCAGAGCTGTTGTGAAACGTGCACAGACATTTTGGTCTTCCGCTGCGTTCTTTTGTGACTCCTCCAATGTCGAGCTCGGACGTGTCCTTCCTGACTACGCCATGGAATGTGACTGTGCACTTTTTTCCGTAGTCAGGCTCAAACCGCATTTGTGGACGGTAATATTGCGGTAGTTCGATTCAGCATGGCACGGAAATAGCTGCCCGGTTGGAGCATTATCAGTTACAAGGCTCGAGATTCTTTCTCAACGGGATTTAGAAGTTTGGGTGTTTTTAGAGCGTACGATAATAAAAAAAATGAAACACCATATTTGTCTCATTTTTAGCGTTTGTATGCGGCAACGCTCCGTTCCATTTCACACACTGCTCCGTTCAGCAGACAGATGACGCTAAATGGGCGAGAGATGACGCGCGCGCCACAGAGTTGACGCCATCTACCAAGCCGGCGCTAAAATTACCTAGAGATGTCGCGTGACTATGGTAAAGGTTCACGCCAGCTAAAGGATTCAGGTGCGCGCCATCTACAAACGGAATCGGCAACTCACACGCACAAAACCCGGACTTGCGCGCGCGCGAAAATACGGATGAGCACGCCTTAGCCACACGAGCAATTGAACTTTTCACCGAACAGATGTCGCAAGGTCACACCTACGTCACAAGATGTCACTCATGCCCTAACAACAAAGACGCTTAGCAACAAAAACGCGCTCCATCTATGAACGGAGGTGAAAACTCATACGCCTAAATTCCAGACTAAAATTGTGCGCGCGCGAAATCCAGAAGAGGAAATGCTATCTTCATCTCATTAAAGTTTAAAATAATCTTCGACCAGTTCAAAGTTTTAAAACTAGGTGTCGGGTATACCACGATTGGCTGGGACTGTGCAAAGTTTTACGCGCGGCACGAAATTTTATTATGGCCACTTCAGAGTTTTACGCGCTGGGGCCAGCCCTCAAAATATGGCAGTGCCACGTCAAATCTTTACGCTGTTTCTCAACCTAGCACGGTTCGTGCGCTTCGAATTTTTACCGTAACCCCTAAAAATATTAACTGGATACAGATGACCATGTGTGCTAAGCGCACGGCAGGGCAACTTCAATGCTTTACGCTGGGCCAAGATGTAGCACGGCCTGTGAACTTCACAAAGTTTTACCGTCACCCCAGCCAAAATTTAGCGGTATCCAGCTGGTGCTCAGGGAATCTTCAGATGATGCCCAAATTTAGCATGTCGAAGCTTTTACCACCAGATGTCAGCAGTGTTAGCGATGAGCACTTCAAAGTTCTAACGCTAGATGGTGTCTATTCAAAACAAATCACTGGGTCCAGCACGCTCGGTGAGTTTCAAGACTTTGTCCCAACGTTTAGCAGGTCTGCTTCAAAGCTTTACGCTGGACCAAGACTTAACACGGTCCGCCAGCTTCAAAGTTTTACCGTCACCTCACCCTAATTAAGTGGCACCCAGCTGATGCTAATTGGACCGTCACATGACGTCCAAAGTTTATAGCGAGTCGAAGCTTTTACCACCAGATGGCACCCAATTTTGACTGAGGAACACTTCACAATTTAAACACTAGATGGCACCTATTCCCAAAATTCGCTGGGTCTTTGCAAAGTTTTACGATCTAACTCCAAATGTTAACAGGGCCACTTTAAAGCTTTACGCAGGATCAACATCAATCACGGTCCGCGAGCTTCAACATTTTACAGTCACCTCAAGCCCAATTTAGCGGGACCCAGCTGCTGCTATTTGGGACCGTCACATGACGCCGATTATCAGCGGTTCGAAGACCCCAGATGCAACAGCTAAGGGGGCGCCACGAGGCTACGAGCGAAATCACGTGATAGGAAGAGGAGCAACGTTAGCGCCCAGCGACGTCACACGACCTCCGTCACATGACCTGCGGCAATGACGCATCCCTGTTTTTTAACCGTAAGCCAAGTAACAGGAAAACACGTGATCTGAATTGCACACACGGACAACTAAGACGAATTAAGCGGTCTCGAAGCAATGTGCGTAGCTCAGGGGATAGAGCGTCCGGATGCTGTACACAAGGTAGACAGGTCGAGTCCCAGCCGGCCGCAGAAGCTTTTTTAGCGAATAAAATGCATTTACCGCGCAGCGATTCAAATAATGTCACGTGACCATCACGTGACCGCAGCGCCCTCCCTCGGATGTAGCACGAACCCTGTGTGATATCACGTGAGCGCCCTCTGTCGGACGCAACTCCAACCCGGAGAAATCACGTGGTTGACATCACGATCACGTGGTTGATATCACGTGATGGGTGGTGAGGACATCTCTGATACGTGTCTTTCCCACGCTTCTGGCACGCGCCGCGTACGTGATCGATAACAGCGGCTGTTAACATCCTGGTAATAGACCGATCTCACTAAGCGTTCGGCGCATGCGTGACACCGCCATAACTTTAGTTCACAGGAGTCAGACGGCCGTGCATGCGAGGGCTCGTGCCGTCTCGTGCTCCACACGCGCCGAGCTCCAGGGGGTTGTCGCACGTGCAGAAAGACTAAAGTTCCCTCGATGCATTGCGGCAGCGGTGGCGTAGTCAAACTGGCTGGTGAGATCGGTCTATTACATGGTAAGTGGCTGTTAACACCTGATAATTACAGGTGTTAACCGCGCCTGACACGCGACGCGCACGTGACTAGCGAGCACGTGACTCGAGGGCGGGACCTCGCTGAGCTCCGATTGGCCACTGGCCAACGCCCATGCCTTGTCATTGGTCCCTGGGATGGGAGAGAGGGAAGAGGCCCCGCCCTGCGGCTCTGTGATTGGTCGGGGCTGGCCCCGCCCCCTTGGGGGCTTTGATTGACAGGTGGCCGAGTTGGTGCAGGTTTACTACTACTTTAATGCACACCCTTCTAGCACCTATGTACAAAATATTAGCTCGATACTTTCAGAAAATAATGTATGCAGTACATTCAAACAGCCATAGATTTGTTTGACACACACCTAGTTCGGGAATATTAATTGATTGTTAATATCATTACACCATAGTATAGACTTCTTAACTAAGAAGTACATTATGCTTCCCGAGAACGTTTGCCCATTAAAATGGCCTGCCAAAAACCGCGACCCAACGTATCCAGCATACTTTTTCAAAGACATGTCTTTCACTGGATCGGGAAGAAAATCATAACTCCAAGTACAAAACAAAGCCAGAAGTAAAGAAGCGATATTAAAAAATGGAAGACGTTTCAAATCTCTACAAGACGAAATTAGAGTGAATTTATTTCGAACTCCCAGGAGACAAACAAGGGCTGCAGCGAATTATATGTTTAATTTACCGCCATGCCATAATGCATATGGAAAAAGGCTAATTGAATTTTATGGTGCTTTAGTTTGGAATGAAATACCTAGCATTATAAAGTTGGAAAACAACTTTCTGCCCTCTTTAAAAAGATTCTTTCGTGATTATGAAATGGAGTTAGGCTAATTACTTCCTAGAACGTGATTTCTTTTGTTGTTGTTTTTTTTGCGCATTGTATGAGTATATTGTATTCAGCCACGTTTTGTACCTAAATAACGATTGGACCCCGTACTAGCCTTAACGGCTATGGGTCCAAACAGTTTTTGTGTGTATTGAAAACAAGTTTGAAAATAAAGCATTGAATGAATAAATAAATGAATGAACATGAAAAAAAAAAAGAGCGCAGCTCTAGAGGAGGGGAGGAGGGAACCGAGGGGAGGGTATGCCCCCTCCTCCCCCTATATTCTCCTCCTCCCCTCCTCCTTTGCTCCTTGTCCTCCCTCATTTTCGCCTCTTTCTGCCCTCCTCCTGTTTCTCCCTACTCCTCTCCCCTTCTCCTCCTTCCATCCTCCCCTTTTCTCCTCCTCCTCATTCTTATTTTCTCCTTGTCCTTCCTGCCTTACCCTTCTCCTCCTCCGTACCTTCCCCCTCCTCTTGCGTGCCCTCCCATTCTCCTCCTTTATACCCTCCGCTCCTCTCTTAGTTTCCCCACTAAATTTATCTGAAATAATTGACGCCACGTGACCTCAACAGCAATTCAAATCACCTCTAAATTTAGCAGGGAATTGAATTGCTCTTGAGGACACGTAACGTCAATTTTCCCGCTAAATCTAGCGGAGAAACTGAATTTGTTATAGGTTACGTGACACCAAGTCATGTGACGTCATTTTCCCGCTAAATTTAGTGGGAAAACTGAATTGGTGTTAAGGTCACGTGGCGTCAATTTTCCCGCTAAATTTCGCCGGGAATTGAATTGCTGTTGGGGTCACGAGACGTCAATTTTCCCGCTAATTTTAGCGTGGTTACGCCGACGCCGCTGAACCCGAAAGCGGGCGGCTAAAGCCAAAACCACATAGGGCGTATTTGCGACGTATTTACGGGCGTTTTGGCGGGCGAAATCCCGACGTACAGCGGGCGTCGGGACGAGCGCTTCCTCGGTCACATAAATACGCGCGTATTCGGCGATCCGAACGAGACAGATCTCGGCGCTTCGGCGTATTAGGGCGTAGCATATCCGGAAGCGTACGGCGCGGTGCCGGCCAACCAGCTCCGAGTTGACAGCCGGAAGTTGCTCGAGAATCGGCTTGCCTAGCTATGCGGCCGGCTGGCTGGCTTGGCTCAGCCGCCGAAATGGGAGTTCGCTAGTCGCGTTCGCCGGTTTATCGGCGAACCGTACTGAAATCGCTATGTCTCTTTGGAACGAGCGATGATTGATTGACGTTCATAAGTTTCGTATTATCGGCGCCGAAAATTTGAAAATGGGGAACAGAAGAGGCATGTACACGAGCGCGTGTCTCTTTAGTTTCGGCGCAGTATAAACATCGCGTGCTAATAGTACCGCGGAACGACGCTAGGGCGTCGAAACAAAAATAGCACTGCCCGTCTGGAAAGTCGAATCTCGTGCAGTGATCCGTTTTCTCCATTTGAAGGGAAAGAATGCCAAGGAGAGTCATTCCGAGCTGGAGCTCGTGTTCGGGGACACCGCGACACCAGCTTTTGACTAAGATGCTTCTTTCTCATCCCTCGCATGAAGACTCGACTGCGTGGAAAGCATTTCATGGACGACGACCAAGCGATTGCAGAAGTGGAGCGAGTCGTGAACACTCAAAACGATGAGCTCGATAACAATGTACTCCGAAAGATTGTCTATCGCTGGAAAAAGGGCCTGACTTTGGGTGGCGTATATGTAGAGAAAGATAGAGATCCTACCCGAGTTTCATTTCTGAATCTCCATTCTTTTATGGCAGCGGTCCCACGGCCACAACCATAATACCGGTGGCAGCTGTGCTAATGATACTATTTGCGGTGTAAATGTCGCGTCTGTGCGCACACCACGCATTTCGGTATTTTTGCAGGTAAATTGCCAATTCATCATCACTCTTTTAGTGTAGAATCTGATATGCATTTCTCAAAACTTAACGTACAATAAGAAAACACAAAGTGCAAGTTTTCATATTTTCAAAGACATACCTCTATGCACTCCAAGTTTGTGGACTTGTAATGCATCCGATATGCGTTCTTATTGTTTTATTGAATAGAAGAAGGTCTCGTCTAGTTTCATGGATGCGTGCTTTTCCTAATTAGCGCACTCTCATTTTTTATATTTATATAAAAAAGCCTTTTTATGCTACTTTGAAGTGTCGTAACTTAGTTTCACGTCATAAGGCAGCCACGACATTTGAGGGAATGCTCCTGGTAAACACAGGAACTCCGCATAAAAAGTATTAGAAGTGCAACTCCAGCAGTTTTTTTGTAAACATCACTTGATTGTGATAAAATTTCAAAGAATCCCCTTAACGCGTTCTTGGTTTTCTCGGTTATCGTTCTGGCATCTAATCTAATTTTTTCTAAAGTGTATGCTAGAGGAACTGGGCTGGTTCTCTGTAAGGCTGGTTTTGTTGTATTTGTATTAAGATTGTTTAAAAAACTTTTAAATCGCGGGACTATTTTCAACCTCGACTCTGTACTCAAGAAGCCGGTTTCAGAGAAGAGGACAGCTATTTAAGCAACGTTTCTTTAATTAGAGGTTTCTCTTTCTAATTCAAATCACAAGTCACTTTCCATGATAGTAAATTTTTTACAGCGTAGTTATTGTCTTAAATAATGAAAAGGACTTATGTTGTAGCAGACGGCGCGCACTTGCGCCATCTTTTGAAAGGTGGCTGAAATTCGATGTTGAGAAGTTCAGAAAAGTGGCGCTGATTCTGTCCCAGACGCAGAGGATTCTCGTCTCAAATATTTCCTCGCGCTTCTTCCTCGTTCTTGCGGTGAATCAGTTAGTCTTGCGAGAAAGAAAACAAAAAAAAAACGAGGAGCGCGTCACAAGGGTCATGAGCAAGTTCTCCAAAAACATCTAGTGCCTATAAATAAGCTATTCAATGGTGCCCGCCATGTTCCGACACTACGAAAGGTGCAAATATGGAACTACATATGATAGCGACGACGTAGGGGAATTTGGTTTCCTCCTTTTTAAGATAAATAAACATACATTTTTAACGCTCCAGCTTTCCAACCGCGCCGGTTCTGTTTTTTCGCTATCGTGCAGGGATTTGAGATTTTCAGTTTTAACGTTACTCTCCTCGTAGGCAACTTACGCAGAGTGTAAAGGCTGGTTCTCGCTGTGCCATTTTTTTACGTTAAGCTACGTTACGAAACATTACGTTGAAGTCACCGGGACCTCTGCGCTTCATATTCAGCAAGGCTACCAGTTCAAGGAGAAAGCATGACACGCAACATTCGAGACACGAATGTTTCGGTGACATATACGTAACGTAAGAAAATGGGGCAGTGCGAATGAGCCTTTATGTTTAAACCGCTGTGACTGGGCCTCACGGTAAGGCAACAAACAGCTGGTCATCGTGCCTCAAATCTGGGGCTCAGGAAAATTGTCTAGTAAACACTTTTTTTATGAAATGCGCTATCAAAACATGGGCGAAACCCTCCCTAGGTCGTCTTTCTTTGGATTACTTTCTATATTATTTATTAAAATAATAAAATAATATCACACGATCAACTTTCACGGTGTTGGTTTAATAATGCAACGACTCCAAGCTTCCGATTTGCGCTTTGCACCAACCATGATTCTTGCCCTTTGCAACTAATGATAAGCAGCCAGGGCCGACTAGCTAGAAACTGCGTCTCAGCTGAGACTGGGGGAAAAAAGCACTGCCATAGCCAGCGCACCAGCTGAGCGGGACTCAAGCCGCGTCTCAAGACACTCGCGCGCCCCACCCTTTGCAGTGCTTTCTTTCACTCAGTGTCAGTTGAGACGCTGTTCTAGCAAGCCGGGCCAGGATCACAACTCGTGAAGTTTCCTCACGCTTCCCTTTCGTTTTTGGGAGTCCCCGCAATCGGTGTGGCGAAATAAAATCAAGCGATATGCTCAGTGCTGCCTCTGCCATGTTCTTCTATGACCGGCCTAGATAGTTGTTTTCTCTATGGCCTTCACCCTCGCCGAGGAGTAATGGGACTTCTTTAGCCGCGTGGGGGTGGGACGTATACCATGTTTTAAAGCCCCTTTATCCTGCGAAAAAAGAGGGGCCATTCATTGTTGGTGGAAATGCTCGAGACACGTGCCGGCCCAGCGCCACTTCTGGGGAAAACATGGCGTCTGAAATCTAGCTGTGTGCTGCGCTGTGTCGCCATAATCTTCCCAAGGGCTGCACGTTGCACGTACCTCGTGCATCGGCGCACCCCGCGCTACTTTTGAAACATGAAGGGGCTTTACTATGCCCAACACCGCCTGAGCCATTCTGAACAACTGTTCCTTGACCACTGCGATTGAAAATATGTGCCATTATACTTGCTGAAAATAACTGTGGTGAGCTGATTGAAATAAGTTTCGGCTTACGAAGACTAAAAGCTTGTCAATACAAACTCGTTTCTTGAGGAGACGAAGCAAAAGAGGTGTTCCGCATAAGTCCCTGCAGGCAGTCTGCCCCATAACCTGTGTCTTTAATTACTCTAGAAACGTCTTCAACTCAACACCGGAGCAAAGAGGACAACACGGCGAGGAAGAGGTGTATCTCACAAGTAATTAAAGCGCTCTAGGTGTGGTATATAGGGTTCCAGCGACCCTCTCGAGCTCCCGTCGCAGAGGACAACTACTCTCCGTGCAAAGGCCGTAAGACGTCACGCCTGTTTACTCTAGCCTAAAGCTTCTCGAAATGTTTCCGTTTGTCTTGCAAGTAGCGCCAAATGCGCCAGTGCATGAGGCGCGGGTCTGCAAGCGGCCCTTGGAGGCAAATGGCGGCGCAGCACTGAAATGAGCGGCCCTTGGAAGCGAATGGCGGCGGAGCACCCGCTCGTGGCACGTGTCTCGCGCATTTCCATAATAGTTGGTGGTACACCTGCAGGCGATATGAAGGTGAACGCCGGACCGTCGACCGGTCCTAGAGTGCCTTCATACACACGCGCGCTTTTGCTTGAGTGGTGACATCTCAGCCATTTTTACGCCCAATCGTTTTTTTATGCATTTTGAAGTACGCGCAATTCGGTGTCAATCAGCTCGAGCGCGTAGCTTTGGCTAATGCAGAGACGCCATTTAGCGCCCAAGTCACGCACCGAGTGCGCGAGCGTCACGCGCTGAACATTCAGTGCAACAATGGATGTCTTCACCCTGAGACAGACAGACATCTAGGCACCCTAACCGGTCCCAGAGCCGTTTATTGACCGGTCCTAGGGTGCCTACATGTCTGTCTGTCTCAGGGTGAAGACATCCATTGTCGCACTGAATAGTGCCAGCGCGTGACGCTCTCGCCACTCGTGCGTGACATGGGCGATAAAGTGGCGTCTATGCATTAGCCAAAGCTGCGCGCTCGGCTGAGCTAACACCGTATAGACCTATTGCCGTCTTACCCAAGCATCAAGGAGAGTGCAGGGATTGGTGCTACGCGCCGCACGCGGCTGGCCTCAGCGGTAGTAACTTTTTCCAAAGCAAAAACCTAAAAGAAATGGCATCTTGCGCGACGCGTTCGTTGATACGCTCACGTTTGATTGCTTGCTTCGAGATCTTTTGCGCAGGAAAGGCGTGCGCGTGTGGCGCGTGGAACACCGATCCCTGCATTCTCTTTGATGCCCGGGTAAGACAGCGAATGGTCTATTGTGCGCGCTTCAAAGATGCGCCAAAAGACGGTTGGGCGTGAAAATGGCTGAGATGTCACCGCTCAGGGCGAAAGCGCGCGTGTGTATGCAGGCTCTCTCTGGCCGGTCCTGGAGTACCTACATACACGCGCGCTTTTTTGCCTTTTGCCAGTGCGTGACATCTCCGGCCATTTTTCCGCCCAATCGTTTTTTTATGCATTTTGAGGCGCGCGCAATCTGGTGTGGCTCAGCTCGAGCGCGTAGCTTTAGCTAATGCATGAGGCGCCGACCCCACCGCCCAAGTCACGCACCGAGTGCGCGAGAGCGTCACGCGCTGGCACATTCAGGACAACAATGGATGTCTTCACCCTGAGACAGACAGACATGTAGGCACCCTAACCGGTCCGTGCTATCAGCGCCATGACGCGGCTGCCGTGGCGGCTCGCTTATCGCGCGATTTACCGAGAGTAAGTGCCTGGATCGAGCGCTGTTCTCAGCTCTGCTGCTACTCCTGCTGAAAGCGTGGAGGTGGGTTTCGATTTCGGGCATCGCATTTTGTGGTCGCCGTGCCCACGTCATGGCCGGCAAATTATTTGTACATTGCACGTGAACTAGAGCGGACGTTGTTTGGCATGGTTTATACGTGACTCAACCGCTTTCTTCATTCGTGAGCGATCACTAATGACTGCGACAAATGTGAAATGGGCTGAGATTCAGCAATAAATATTGCCACCCGTAGGGCCGAGCAAGTAACGCGCAGTCACGGGCTTCTAGAAGATTCGCGTTCATAGTCTCACCAGACGCAACTTTCCCCTGCTTTCTTGTTCTCGAAAGTGCCAGGTCATCCTCGCCCCGAGCGCGCGACGCTCGAACATTCTTTGCCGAACGTTTTGAGATAGTGGCGCACTGTAGATAAGCAGCTGCCTGCGACCTTGTCGAGTGAGTCTCGCTCTCGCTCTCTGTCACGCCGCCGAATCGCCGCCTGCTTTTCTGCTGCCTCGACGCTCTTTCTTTACTTATTTTGTTTGGCACAAGTTCGCCCATTAAACCTTTATTTTTCAGTTCACTGTTCGTCTTTGAGCGCTTCAGTAGAAATGCCGCTTCGAGTTCCAAGAGATGAGCGCGTCCAGATCGTTGTCCTTGCTCAGGAAGGACTTTCACGGCGGAAAATAACGCGCAGAGTTGGAAGGCCCGTCAAAACAGTCCAAAGGATTATTGCAGCATTTCGGTTTGACGATGGACGCTTGGACGATGCTCCCCACCGTCGCCGTCTCCGCGCAACTACAGCAACAGAGGACCATCACATCCTCGAGGCAACCTTGGTCGACCCTTTCCGCGCTGCCAGGGATATCAGGGACGCACTGGAAGTCGAGATCAGCGACACTACTGTTCAGGAAGCCTCTACGATGCTGGCCTACACAGCCGTGCAGCTTGCCAGTTACCGCTGCTGACGGAAAGGCACAAGCAGCTGCGGCTTGACTTCGCCCATTCTCTTCAGAGATTGAACTGTGGAGGACTGGACCCACGTCATCTTCAGCGACGAGTCTACGTTCTGCACCCAGTTAGACCAGCAGAGGCGAGTTTGGAGGCCTGAAAACTTCCGGTAATCTTTATCAATAGACCTTTAAGCTAATAGACTGTATAGATTTCTTTCCCCCTGCAACGTCCAAGGCGATTAGTGACCAAGACTTTCTGAGAAATCATCAGTGGTCAACTATAAGCTTCCCGCCCGCCGCTAAAGCCTGAAAACTACAAACAAATATTAGCCTTACCTGAAGTAATGATAGCTAAGTTCAGCGGTGACTAAAAGAGCCAACGACGCTTCCATTGCCTTGCAGATACGACCCTCACTTTATTCAGGAAGAGGCCGCCAGTGGTTGTGAGGTGCGTAGAATGTCTGGTGTGCCATATGCCGCCAGGACTTGGCCCCATTTTCAGGATCGACGGGCGCCTGACGTCGGAAGTTTACTCGGACATAATTGACCACGTCTTGATCCCCTACGTCCTAGATGGGCCCTTTTCCGGATGGGGACGTTTTGTTTCCACACGACCTGAGTCCCATCCACACCTCCCGTTCCACCAAGGCGCTTCTTGCTGAACGGGGCATACGGGAGCTGCCATGGCCTCCCAAAGGCGCTGACGTCAATATCGTCCAAAACGTCTGGGGCATCATATAGTCGAAACTGGCCACTCAAGAGCTTCACAGAGCATCTCAAACGAACTCTGGCAAGACGTCCAACGAGAGTGGGAACGACCTGCGCAACAACAACGACCTGGTGCTCCACCTCTACGAGAAGTCTGCCGCACAGTATTCAATCTTTAATTCACGGAGAGGAAACTTCTTAAGATACTAAGGCCCCGCTCAAATCCGACAAAGATTGTCGGACGTCAAACCGGAACTGTCAAGAATGGAAAAAAGGGGACGTGGTTCCTGCCTCATGTTTTGCCTAACCGGAAGTCCGAATCCCATTAAAGCGAATGGTTGAAATTGCGAGCTGCCTTATGTTTAATGGCGTTCGCGATCGACGTGTGCTCGTGTGACATAAGCACACATGCTTTAAAATGAATAAAACAATCATCACGCCATGATAGCCCTCAGTATGCAGAAACGTGAATCATATATCGCAAATCATATATTATTAATGGGGGGGGGGGGGGGGCTTGCATGCACGTTCCAGCAGAGCCCTAACGTCTCACAAATTATTTTGGCGTGCACTGCAAAGTGTTAAGCATCGAAAAAGAATTAATAATGATGCCCTCTTTGTGATGTGGCTTATATAACATCGTCGAAAGTGCGACGCGGTTGCTGACACATCACACAAAATGAAAACAAAATCGTGTTCTTCTTTTCAAGAAGCGGAAAGTGCGTAAGCTACTTTTTGATTTGTTCCGCAGCCTTCCGGTTTAGCACATATCACAACAAAAAAACTACTAAATCGCATTGTCTACCAATAGCGTCTGAAAGGCTCCTTCCCCAATCCTCGTGCTTTCTGCGGGGAGTAGCAGCAGAGCTGAGAACAGCGCTCGATCCAGAGCACTTACTCTCGGTGAAGCGCGCGATAAGAAAGCGAGCCGCCACGGCAGCCGCGTCATGGCGCTGAGCACAGGCCGTTCGATTTGTCACCCAACTACAAAATGGCTGACCAGCGACTCGCTGTATAAATATCACAGCACCCCCCAAATCCGGCGTTCACCTTCACATCGCCTGCGGGTGTGCATGTAAAAATCAGCAGAACCCATCCTTTAGGGAATGATTATCTACGTTAATGCGAATAGCATCAAACGGTGCGGAGTTATGCGCGTTCGTCAGGTGGCCGGCACACTCTGGATACGCCAGCCCACTCGCGGCGATTCTAAATTTGTTGACACTTTACAGCCCTGCGCACGAGCTCCGCAGCCCAGCACGTGCGTTTGTGTCCTTAGGAAGGCGAGCAAAGCACGCGCCATACGCACAAACACTCAAAATGGTACCGACCAGACTTTCTGGCGTCTCAGCTAGTCTCAACCAACGGTACTCTAAACGGTTGTTTATATCTTTACCATAGGACGCGCTTTACAGCGCTGTCACAGCTACCGGTGCGCGCGCGTTCCATGCACGAGGGCTCATTCTGCTCTCGTGAGGCTGAGCACGTCCGCTACATCACCTCTCCCGAGCGCGGGAGAGGGTGAGCTAATAGCTTGTTCAAGATGGCCGCCGTGGGAACGCCGCCTATACAGAACAATATTACAAACTTTCTTGAGACGCCCCTCGTAGGTGTTGGCAAATTACAGGTTTTTTCGTGGTTGAGTTAATATTTAGCTTCTTTATTGCCCCCTTGCGTGCTACAATAACATAGCGGCGCGAACGTACATGTTGCACTCCTTTCATAAAAGGCGCGAGTCGGGCTATACTGCGCCAACCGCCGAGGAGACGTCGACGAAAATCGGCGTGTTTGGTTCGGCGACCTTCCCTTCTTCCATTCTGTGAACAAAGCGCCCGCCAGATGCCATGATTACGTCCGCTGAAACGCGCGTAAATTCGTCGAAGATACGCCCGATGTGGGTCGGCCTTAAGAGCCCTATCGAAAAGACCACCAGGGAGAATCCTGATGGTCCATCAGGCTGATGGTCTGATGTATTTTTGGGACATTGATGGTCTGATGGCCTGATGGTGTGATGGCTTGATGGTGTTATCGTTTGATTGTTTGATGGTGTGATGGTCTGTCGTATTTGTTTCACTGATGGTTTGATGGTTTGTTGGTCGGTATGAATTTCCAATCTCAAATATTTACCGGCAGAAGACAAAAATTCGATTACAGTCAATTGTGTGAACTTTATTCTGGGCCTATTATTTCGGAACATTCGAAGAGTTAGGGTACTTTTCGAAATATCCATGAAACCTGAAAACAAAGTTTTATTTAGGTTTTGGCATGTTATTATTTCTATTTGGAAATAATTGAACATTGAGTATTAAGCCCACCAAAAACAAAATGGACGAGAAAATGTGTTTAAATCCGCTCACTACTTTCGAGACTTCACGACGCGCAGTAATTTCATCGGTGTCCATTGCGTGGATATATCAACACTCTGTCCCATGCATCGTCCATGCTGGGCATGACAACGCCGTGCGACAGCATGCAATACACTAAGCCTCGTTGGCCCGGAGATGCAGTAAGCCTCGTATTACCGCATTCGCGGCTCTGTAGACACTGTAAACGAATATTTAGTTCACGAAGTACACGTGTACACCTAGTAAATATATTTCTATCAAGCAAAGTGCGTTTTTCGGCATTTTTTCTGCCACTTAGATTGTACACATGATCTACTTGACATACAAAGCGGATCGACAAATTGTTTCACCAGCAATTGACAAACAACTAAAACAAAACTATGGTTGCAAAAACATACTGGGTTATAAGAAGGTGTGTTGGTTACCGTTCGAGTATCCTAGGACAATTGTTGAGGCGGATTATTGCGGATTGAACACACTGGTATCGAGCCACACCGCTGTCGGCTTTACACCGAATGAAATTCAGGCATGCGCAACGACGGAGATCATATTGGCATAATCTCTCGGCCACTTCTGTAACCTCCCCGAATAAAGTCAGGTTCTTTCCACCACCGCAAGATGTCGCGAGAAGCACCATCAGCTTTTTTCGTTCTGGTGGTCTATCGATATATCCTGATGGTGTCACCGGGGGACACATGCATCAAAACGTTTCGATAGTCTGTCAGCCACGCCGCAACAATCGTTTTCAAGGTCTCTGAGCTGCAAACAGAAGACTTTAATTGTCCATCAGCCACCATCGAAATGTTTGATGGTCTATCAGGCACCCTCAAGTAAGCCTGTTGGACAATGGACAGTTAATTCTGTTGGTATGAGCGGGATTACTAATGCTGTGTTAATTGCCTTTGAATTTCTGGCGGACCGTCAAACGCTTTGATGGTCCATTAGGAAATCCTGGTGGACCCATTGGAGCTCCTGATGGACCATTGGAACGTCTTTGATGGTCCATGGGAGCCATCAAAGAGCGTGATGGACCATTCAAATCCATTTGATGGTCTATTTGGAGGGGCTGATGGACCATCAAGCGCCATCAAGGAGGTCTCGTGGGCCATCAAGGAAACCTGATGGGCCATCAGGCGTTGATGGATACATCAAGAAAGTTTGATGGACCATCAGATTTTATGATGGTCTTTTCGATCGGGAGCCGCGCTCTAAATAAAAATTATATTTTCAAGGGCGGCGACAGCTGCCCGGAAGGGATCGAGCTACGGCCACGTTTGTTACCATTATACCAAAGAGAGCGCCACCAGTGTCGACTAGGGTTTGCGGGGGTCGTTTAGTGGAGCAGGGCTATATTTTTCAGAGAGAAGTAGACGAAGACGGTAAATATTCTGTGAATACATACCCTGGTTAACGACAGTTTGTTTATTTTCTCTATGATCTGTTTCTCAATCGATCATTGTTTTTCGTATTCCACAAATTCCTGCTGTAACCTCTAACGGATAAATAAATGCTGACAAACTACGAGTTTGGTCAAATGGCAAGTAAGCAAAAACGAAAGATGTGATGTGTCTTACTGTTTTTAGGCACATTCAAAATAAGGGCGTCAGTGTCAGGTTCGCGCTGTATCTGGCAGTACCAAACAGTTAAGCACACACAAGATAACATATGTTGTCCCTTCCTGCTACCACTTTGCACGGTTCAGGACTAAATGAACGCTTTATGGAATGCATGTTTTTACTCTAAATACCGCAAGGGAATGATCAATTCTTAGATTATAGAAGGCGAGCCTAAAACATTTGTTCAGCTAAGACTTGCAAAATAGTCAACTAACCAAAACCTTCTTGTCACTTTGCATATCTGACCAAGGAACATGTCGAACAACTTACCCAGTAATCCCAAACGTTCTTGCGAACACACGGTTCTATGGACTGAAAGAGATGCAGTGACAATCTTTTCCTATCACGCAGCAAATACGTATTGCACGCTTAAAGAGGCACTGACAGGTAAAACGAAACGATTTGAAAACGATGTCTGGACATTAATCTCAAAATTCGAAACTGTATATGTGAAGTAAATATTTTTACAAAAGCCGAGATTGGAAGTTTTCGCGCTATTCGCTCCAGTGCAGGGATGTCAGAGATTGAGTCGTCGTGCAAGTCGGGGTTTCTCTCACACGTGTCGTGTTCGCCCGCGGCCCCCGACCAATCACTCCGTGCGTGCCGCCCTATCAAATGTGGCAGACGGCGCTGCTGCTTACGAGTTGGAAGTTCTTTTAGGGCTCTCTCATCGATCTCGAATTCTCCGAAACGGTGTGAGGGTCGAAGAGAATGCGCGGTGGACTTTTGTGAGCGACGTGAGGGGCCACGTCGCGCCATTTCTGCGTCAAAGGCTGTCCCAGGCGAGTCATCACCCGGAACTACGGTACACAGACACCAATCCCAGTTTTTTTTTTTTTTTACCATTTCAATATTTTTTTTTTAAGAAGTCTCAGATGTCGTCAGGCACCCAAAAAAGAGAGCTTCGTCTGATTCCCTCATTACGATCCCTACATGCTACATGCGCCTAGACGCCGCCATGTTTTTTACGGGAGGATAGAAAGCCAGGAGGCGACATCACTCCGGACTTCCATCTTCTGTGTTTCACAAAGAAGGGGCGGGCCGTACTGCGCTCACAATGTGCGTTGAAAAAACATGATTTGCGAATGCCGTAATAAATATCATAGAAATGTCGCTTACAACGCTTCTAAATTTTATAACGGATTATGCTACAAATAAGAAGAAGCGAGGAGGTGATAAACGGGAGAGAAAAACGCCAAAAAATAAAAGGCGCGCGCACGCGTGCGAAAATGATTTATTTGTTTTCGTTCTGGCACTCTTTCTGTAGTTCTATCACCACAACTTGCGTCGTTTTTGACAACAAAAACAAATACGACCTTTGCAGAGTCGAAGCCCCTTTAAGAGTGTAAGTCAGCTTGACCGGGTGTAAGACCAACACCCCTATGATGCTGGTGAACGCCCTAAGTATAGATTGCTGATGATTTTAGCAGAAGTCTGGGCATATATTTTTACGAGCAGCAAGATTTTCACGCGAAGCAAATGCAGGCTAGATTCACCAGCAAGGATTCCGGATTGATTTTGAGCCAGAAACGCGTCATGTGGTATTTCACTCTATCTAAAAAAAATGTTTTCTACTGCCTTTTTTCCAGGAGGCAGAAAGAAACCCAAACTTCTTGCGACATCTACGCCGGCACCGGATCCAACGCTCTTGTACGTTGGTTGGAGGCAGTTGCTTCTGCGTCATCGACGCAAGGGAAAAACTACAACCGTCACGGCAACCGGATGACTTTTTAACTCAAGGTATACACTAATGCAATTTAATATTTGCACCATATTAGAATACATTTTTTTGTGTTACTACTTCAAGACCCAAATTCATCGCAGAACGTTTTATTGCAACATGCAAAACATCCTCCACATCAAGAGTTCAATGTGCAGGAAGCAAAAATTAAATGAGTTAGAACTTTATCCTCCATTTCGTGTTTTTTGCACGAGTGGATGCAGGCATGCCAGTAACATCTTCGAGCATTTTTTTTAAATGTTCTCTACAGCGAAAATATATTCTTACTGCCGGCATCGTATACGTTACAATTGATACGGAAAAGTGTGGCTGCTTCGACTTTCTAGTTGGATATGACCGAGTGCGTTACCACTGCTTGTTGCTGGCTATGATAGACATATTACATTGGTGCCATCTATTAAAGTCTTGGTACACTTGATCTACTATCTTTACTAATTACACCCTGTGGACATAAATTAAATCTGAAAATGTTACAAGTCACCTTTGTAGACCTAATCTTGTAAAATACCACAAAAGCCCTCAGTCCGGATATACGCCGGTCAGAAGTGTTTTCAAAGGCTTTTGACTGACGGCGCCAGTGCTTCTATCATAAACAGTCACAAAGCGGTCCTAGTACAGTCGTTCACAGTCAAACGTAAATTAGTGAACCAGTACACCCTTCCACATTTGCACGCTTTTGTAGGTGTAATGCAGGCTTGACCACGCATTACTTGGGTCTTTATTGTATCCAAAACACCCGTTTCTAGGGCTGTTAGGTTCTGATTTATAGACACTGTAAAACATCCTTTAGGGTGTAAACCAATTTGCGGTATGTTTTAGCTCTTAGTATTCTTTTCCAGACACTTCTTACAACCTTCAAAATTGAAAGGGGTTTATGGCAACGCACCTTTTTCCTACTATCAAAAGGGTGCATTAGGTCGAAACAACGGTCATGAAGTGGGTATAGTCATGAGTTTAAGTCAAAAATGGGAATAAAAATCGACATAATTTAAATCGCGATTTCAGTCATGATTTAATTCGTGATATAAATCACACCGGTTTCTCATGTTTATATAAATCAAACAATTTACACAAAATCGTTCTTAAATGTTTCTATATTTGGCGTTTCTGTTTTTGTTTTCATTTAGATATAAAGATTATCAGACAAGAAAAATTTAGCCAAGCTGGAAAAAAGCGGAGTTCTTAGCAATATACCGCGTTCAAGCTTGTGTCTAGCGACTGCTCCATTTGTCAGTCACATATTTAGCGAGCAAATATAAAACGCGAAAAAAGAAAAACGAAAAGAAGAACACTAGTGTCATGTTGCAAGCAAATCAGAACGCGAAACAAGCAAAGAAAGCATTTTCGACTCACTAAAAAGTGAAGCTGCTTTTGCTATAATTTGGTTGGGTTTAGATCAGTAAGAGATCGTTAATTTACGCCGTTAGTGTGACGTCACCGCTCAAACTAACCTTTGCTAGGGGCGTGGCAATGAACGAATACCTGGGACTAGATTCCGCCCCGAAAGAACGATCGGGGAAAAATCAAACGTGTAATTTAAACGTAAAAAAATGACGATAATGGAAGCTTAGACGTTATACCCTATTGAAAATTCCATCAAGATACGTAATTTGGGACAGTGACTGCCAGTCAGCAGCCCTGGTGGAACGTGCCCTGATGGTCCATCAGATGACGTCTGACTGCCACTGATGGAATGTCCCATATTACGTACGTGGTGGTCTTTGATGGAATGTCCCTTCCAAATTTGCGTTTTTCAGGTAAAAAGGGACCCGTACGAAAATGTCAGATACAGGCCGGAAGGAAAAATGCCGGTTCCGGCTAGACCCAAAATTGGGGCACCAGTTCGTATTCATCCTGGAACCGCGCATTTCCAGCCCCAATTTTAGACCCAGGTGGTGCACCGCCGGAATTCCCGCTGCGCTCACCACTGGACTCTGCACAAAGAATTTCGTGCTATGCCCTTAGCCGTTACTACCGAGAGATCGTGCCGATTTCAGACCAAGGCGGACTGGGTCTGAAATTGCGACGATCCTTCAGTTGTAACGGCTAAGGCATAGCGTGAAATTCTTTTGTAGAGTCCAGTAGTGCGCCAGCGGTAATTCCGGCGGCGCACACGTTCGTCTAGGCGTCGTCACCAAACACGGTGCACGGAACACACACATCACGCACAAGCACAGTATCCAGTGTTGAGTGCATCGGGAAGTTCCGGCGGGCAAGCGGTATCCGAGTTGTCCAAGTATTGTCACCAAGCACACCAGCGCATCCAGATACCGAGCCAAACTGCAATGAGTTGGCAGCTTCACACTATATAAAGATTCAAAGCCGAGGTCACTGGGTATCCATCCAGGGCAACGATAGGCGCGTCAGTATCCGTGCGCCCGCAGCGCGAACGATCGCCGCCGGGCGAGCTCCGACCGACAGTCCGACGAGAGCGAAGAAAAAACTAAACTCTCAGAGCGCTGCCAGCGCTGCCGCCGACTGCAACAGGACAAAGACAGGCGCGCGCGAAGAACGCCCGCTCGAAGCGCCAGCGTAGCGGATGTGCCTGTCCCTAACACGTGACCTGCGAGAGACCGCTGAAGTTCCCCCGCCGAACCTCCCCCCCCCCAAATCCCTCCCCTCCCGTCCTCCAGTCACTCATGTCCGCGGCCGCTGGCTGGGAGCGGACCCTACTGGAACACTGGAACAAGCGGAGCGGACCGGATCCACCCATCACCGTGAGATTCCAGTGCGTTGCGTCTAACTGGGTCCGAATGGTTACACACAGAATCGCACGGATCAGATCTGTCTGTAAGTTTAATACAACGCAGATCCGTACTGGAACCGCCCCGATCTGACATTTTCGTACGGGGACATTCGTTTACAAACGGGCCCACATGCACCCAAAGCATGGTTTAGAGAAACGCCCCCGATGTCTGAACCTTTCGGGATGACCTTATCCACTTAATTCACAAAACGTATGCGACTTCGTTGAAGCTAGAGAGCAAGCATGCATGCTATGACAGACAGCCCTGGCTTCCAGGAAGAAAGCGAGCAGCAGACACTTCTGAACTGCGCTCGCGCATGCGTTTTGTCTGCGCTCTTCGTGAAACAATAATAATGAGCTGCGACACAGCGGTAAGGGCAATAGCCCACATCAGATAGAAAGGTATAAACTCTCTAGCCTAAACCTCTCAGACCGAGTAAAGAGCATTTCAGTATTGCAGCGCGAGGTCCCGATAATGAGTGCATCGCTCTAAAGAATGCTTCGGCTGCATATGCAGTTAAGCCTTCGGTATTTTATGCAAAGCACTCGTACATCAATCGCCGTACTTCAGTTCTACTCACCTTCCATGTAGAGTCACTTTCGCGTCGTAGAACCCTCCTTTGGAGCCAATGCAGCA